>CAJNIZ010043021.1:0-30827 GCA_905231905.1 Symbiodinium pilosum
CTTTAGGACATCCTAACCTCAACATCCAACGTGATCGTCTTGCCCGTCAGGGTCTTCACGAAGATCTGCATGCCTCCTCGGAGCCTAAGCACCAAGTGGAGCGTGCTTTCCTTAGTTCAGTAGAGGACGACCCCCCCCTTAGAATTTACACGTCCTTTTGGGAATGTTGCTGTTGGTGATGGTGATGGTGATGGCGGTGGTGGTGATGGTGAAGGTGATGGTGGTGAAAGTGGCGATGGTGGGTGTGTGCGTGTGGGTGCCGGCGCACATGAGAGGAACCCAGCCTTGAGAGCCAGACTGTTTTGACCCCTCAAGGGGCCCAGCCTTACCACTTAGATGTTTTGACCCTTGGAGGGGCCCAACCATACAAGCTAGATGTTTTGACCCCTGCCCAGCCTTGCAAGCTGTTTTGACCCCTGGGGGGGCCCAGCCTTGGAAGACAGACCTTTTCTCAGCCTTACAAGCTAGATGTTTTGACCCCTGGACGGGCCCAGTTTACAAGCCAGATGTTTTGATACCTGGCTTACAAACCAGATGTTTTGACCCCTGGAGGGGCCCAGCCTTCGAAGCCAGATGTTTTGATCCTTGGAGGGGCCCGGCCTTAGAAGCCTGATGTCTTGACCCCCTGGAAGGGCCCAGCCTTACAAGCCAGATGTTTTGACCCCTGGAGGGGCACAGCGTCACAAGCTAGATGTTTTGACCGGGAGAGGCGCAGCCTTACAACCCAAATGTTTTGACCCCTGGAGGGGCCCTGCCTTAGAAGCAGAGGCCAGCCTTACAAGCTAAATGTTTTGACCCTTGGAGAGGCCAGCCCTACAAGCTATGGAGGAAACCACAACAAAAACAAGCACCAGGTTGATTACGCGCAATTTATGCTCTAGCATACAAAAAACCAAACATTCACGAATAAGGTTCATTATTCCTGGTTACGAGGCAGTTTGAAACTGACTCCAAGAGTAAGGCTCATCCTCCCTCATTGCAGTTGTGAGGACTGGTCCAAAATAGGTAAAGTACCAAAATACAAGCAAGTATTCATATTATAAATTACAATCGGAAGACATTTACATTGAGTTCGAATTTCTCAGGTTTCAAACTGCGAGCTTTTAATCTTTAATGTATCCGCAAATATTGATATATACGTTTTTTGCTTTGTTTTAACCGTTTTTACTATGTATATTTTAAGTCCTGGCCAGTGCAATGCAAAACAACTATTGTCAGTCTACCCGCCTGGGTCTTAATAGGGGTAATAGGGGCTACCCCGATACCACGAAGAGCTGGCCCAAAAAAAGCAACGAGAAGAGGAGAGAATCGACAGGAGGCTGTGTGAGACAAGCCTCGCCTTGTTGAAAGTTGGCTGGTGAGATTTTCGAAAAAAAGGGGGTCGTCCAATTCGTTTCGAGCCCCCCCAGCAAGACTACTTTCAAGGCAATCTGGCCTCTCAGCCGGATCCAACATGGATATCAAAACACTCACTTTTTTGGGGACGTCTCGCGAGAGCGCGATTCATTAAAAAAACCGAGCGCGTCCAAAATGTTTGCGCGACGGAAGAGCACGCTGCGGGCACCGGGCGACACACTTAATAATTAGAACCCTACAATGAATGTAGGGACATACGTCCTAACCTGGCTAATGCCAGCAAGTTCCTTTTGGATATTGTGTGGCCCTCGTTCGCCCGATCACCGAGCTTGAGGTGGGTCAGAAGACTCCATCACAAACCTCCGGTCGCAGTACCCACTGCTCATAAAGATCACTCGCTCATACAGAGAAGGTAGCACTGGCAGTCTCATGCGGTAGCTCCAGGTGCAGGAAAGCAGTCAGCAGGAGAAATAACTGTTCACCACGGGAATGTCACGCAGAAATGAATATGCGAGAAAAATTCCAGCGAAAAGCACGTGCAGCAGCCACCAGCTAAATCAAAAGGAACCATACTGCAGAAATAAAAGCGGCGAATATAAAAGTTGTCTGTAGCACCAGCGAAAGCCCAAATGGATGAGAAGCAATGTTGCAGAAAGCACATATACGAGAAAAGACGGCATGTGGTTGCAAAAAAGAACTGCAGAGAGGGGGGTCCAGAGCTGCAAACTGTATTGTCAAGTCCAGAGGCCCAAGCCGCAAGTCTCTTGTATGAAAAAACTGCTGCTGTAAAAGTTGTCTGTAGCACCAGTGAAAGCGCAGATAGACGAGAAGCAATGTTGCGGAAAGCACATATACGAGAAAAAGACGGCATGCGATTGCAAATAAGAACTGCAGAGAGGGGGGGTCCAGAGCTGCACACTGTACTGTCAAGTCCAGAGGCCCAAGCCGCAAGTCTCTCGTGTGAAAAAAATTGTTCCTGTAAAAGTTGTCTGTAGCACCAGTGAAAGCGCAAACAGATCAGAAGCAACGTGGCAGAGGGCACATATGCGAGAAAATACGGCATGCGATTGCAAATAAGAACTGCAGAGAGGGTCCAGAGCTGCAAGTGTGCTGTCAAGTCCAGAGCCAGGCCCAAGCCGCAAGTCTCTTGCATGAAACTTTTCCAAGCCCAAGCATCCTTTAACTGCGCGAAAAGATGCGTCCAGCCACCAGCTGCAGGGCACCATCGAGGCCGCTCTCCTGCACACGTCTGGAGCGCTTCTGGTCTCCCTCGCTGCACGCAGCAGGCCGGGCTTGGTGCTCCTTGAACTCCATCTTGAACAAAAGGTCTCCTCGAAGGTGGAAGATCGACTACTTGGTGACGAAGACGCTCACGTTGCACGTCCAGGTCCGTCTGCACAGCAAGCTTGGCAGTGAGCTCGTGAGCCTTCTCAAGCTGCAACACGCGCTTGGCGAGAGCGTCCAGCGTCGGCGCCATTGCTCTAAGCAGGCAAGTACAGTGCCCTATCGCACAGCACACAGACTGGAGCCTATCCTCACAGCCCGCACACCTGCCGCGGAGAGTCACGTTGAAGCAGCAGAGAATAGCTGAAAAAGACCACGCTCATGCGACAAACACAGCCAGGAAACTTGGATCAGCCACGCCCTCTACCATGAGCAGCACCGCCACGTCCTCGCCGACCAGCTCCACCAGCCGCACGCCCAGCAGCAGCACCGGCACGTCCACGACCTCTGACATCAACAGCACCGCGTCCACGACCACCACGTCCACGAACAGGTACACAAGGATTGACTCGGTTGAGGCGCCTGGCCAACTGAGCTGGAAAAGCAAAGACAACACTCTTGACCACAGCAAGGAAGACGGTGCGTTTGGTATTGAGTGTGATGCGTCGGCTGCGCCGGCTGCGCCATAGGCCGCGGAGGGAGCCAAAAGTTTTAGACGCCTGCCGAAGCCGCCTGCGAACGTCAGCAAGTTGGCCCAAGTCCGCGTCGTTTGACACACTGCCCAGGTACTCAAACTCGGTGATCTGCTCAACCTTGTCGCCGTCCACGAACAGTTCAAGATCCACAGCTCCAGTGGGCAGGAGAGCGGACTGTACACACATCCACTTTGTTTTCCCAATGTTAAGCTCGCCACCCCAGTCGCGTACTGTGTCTGAAAGAAGCTGAGCGGCACGACAAAGTTCAGACCAGGAGAGGTGAAGTGTGGCCAAGTCATCGGCGTAAGCAAGCTCGGAAATATGTATCTGCATGGCATCTTGTGAACCAAGGACACCAGCGCAAGTGCGAAAGAGGCCCGAGTCCTCCAGGTAAGCTACGTCCAGACCACTGTTTGCACCAAGCCTTTGCCTCCAGTCGAGCACGACGTAGTGGTAGTACAGGTCCCAGAGAGTCGCCTTGTCTTACGCCGGCGCCCATGCCAAACTCAGCGCTTAGGTGCCCGCGGTACTTCCCGCGAGACTTCATGCCCTCGTGCATATCCCGAACACGGTGAACAAGTCCGTCGGGCACTCCAAGACGAGTGAGAATACGCCACATGATACTGCGAGGCATGCTGTCAAAAACTTTGCAAAGGTCAACGAAAAGCACGAAGAGACCAGGAGGAGGCGGAGCTGCAGCAACGCGGGGTGGGTCAGCCTGCGCTGCGGGAGGCGGAGGCGTCGTCAGACGAACTTCCTCCATGAGGCGCCTAAGAACGTAAGTGGCATCAGCACTGCCCGAAGCCAACCTGCGACTCCGCAAGGACGTTCTCTGCAAGGGAGCGAAGTGAATCGTTGACCAGTGTCGCCATTACTTTGGAGAGCACGGGCAGCAAGCAGATGCCTCGCCAGTTGCCCAGGTCCGCGATGTCACCCCTGTGTTTGTAGAGAGCCACCATGTAAGAGTCGTGCCATTTGTCGGGACGACTTTGTAGCAAACCACTCCACCAAGCACAGACGTGAGGATGAAGACTTTCCGCCACAACACGCCGCACAGAACTATGCTTGTACAACTCAGCAGGCACACCATCTGGACCCGGAGCAGAGCAGTTTTTAAGACGTTTGATAGCTGCCTCCACTGCGTCCAAGCTGGGCGGAGTTCACACAGAAGGTGGAGGAACAACATTGTCCAAAACCGCGTTGACAGCGAACCAATTTATATGACGAGTAATATTGAGCACGCGTTCAAAGTGTTGAGCCATGTCGCGCAAGCGTTGTCCAAACCCGTCAACAGAGTGTGGATTGATCTGCTTCGGTAGAGCACCAAGCTGCTGACAAAGATGCCTGACACCAGAGAAAAGCGCCGAGGAGTCGTGCTTAGTGGCAGCATCAGCCACAGCAGCCGCTTGTTGAGACCACCATTCATTGACCATGCGACGTACTGCAGCCCGATTTGCCTTGCGGGCCTGGCGTAGACGAAGACAGGACTGCAGAGAACCATCTGCACAAACTGCGCCAAAGCCGCCACTCGTTCCCGAGCCAGATCACGAAGAGCATCACGGTGAGGAACCTGCCATTCACGTACACCAGGACTTTGTACATGACCAAAACACGTAGCACCCCGCATTCGTAGAGCACCGCAGGCAACTGTGCAGGAGTGAGGTTTGCAACCACCTTGCGCGAGGCCAAATTCGTGAACTCAACCTCGCTGCGCAGACGTTGGTGACCTAGAACACGTACAGGAGCAACGTCCAAACGGCGAGTCGGCTAAAGGAGACGTTCAGCAGGAGGAGCAGGAGCAGTCATTCGAGAGGTTCGAGCACAGGGTCGCTGACGCATGTCCAGAATGCCCAAAACGTGATCGGAATCTACGTCAATGTTCGGGTAGTGCCGACAGTTGGTTACAAAAGCAGCATCAACAGTGCGAACCAAGGCGTAGTCCAGAAGTCCCGGATTCCGACTGCCAAGGTGGTACCAGGAGGCTTTGTTGGCAACACTGTGGGGGAAGAACGTGTTGGTAATACGCAAATGCTCAGTCTGACAGAAATCCAACATCCTTTGGCCCATCTCGTTGCAAGCTCCTATCCCGTGGAAACCCAAAACAGAGTCTTGGTCATCGGCAGCTCGAGCACCAACAACACGAGGTCTGCAACCAACACGAGCGTTGCAGTCGCCAAGAACCACCACCATACCTGATGAGGACGTCTCAGCACGAACAGCCGCCCAAAAAGAGTCAATGTCGCCATCAGGAGCCCGAAAAGTGGGTGAGTAAGCCGAGATAAGCTTCACCGTGCCTTCTTTGCCACCCAAAGCTAAAGTGCAGGAGCAAACGCGTCCAGAGGGGTGCCCGACAGAGCGAGAGCCAGCAAGCTGCCACGCTGACGTGGCGCCGGGAGAAAGTAACAAAGCTGTGCCGCCTCTTGCACCAACGCCACTGGCAATGATTGTAAAACCATCTTCATAAATATGAGAGCCCTGGAAATCCAACCGTACTTCGGACAGAGCCAGAGCATACAACTTGTATTGCTGCATGTGAGATTTATAAAGCTCGACCTTGTGAAGAATATTGGTAGCAACCGAGCCGTCTGAAAGATCATCCAAAGAGCTGCGCAAGGTACGACAATTGAGAAAACCAAAACGACATCTCAAAAGCTGCTGACGCGCGAAACGTGCTTGACCATCCCCATAATTCCGCCCAAGGCCAGCAAAGCCACGGAACGTCATCCGTGCACCAGTCCGGTCAAACACAAAGCGGTTCGAAGAATACTGAAAATTGTGAGTAACCGTAAAATTGGAGTAGAGCCAGTGAGCTGGTTAGGCCTTGGCTCCTCATCCCCAGGACCAACGCATCACCGAACAACACGGAGTCGTCGACAAGGTGAGTTGCTGGCATCACCCCGGGTGGGACGTATTTATAACAGGTTAGTTCCCGCTCAGCTGCATGCAGCCAAGCCCCCGCCCCTCAGGGCTTAGTTTAGGGTTCAGGGTTTAGGGTTTAGGGTCAGGGGGACTTAGTAAATGGGTTAATACTGGGGCTAACTGGTGTTACTATATGGGTTATAGGGGTTATTGAGCTACTAGGTCCCCCTAATAATAAGGGTACCCTTTTTCCAACTATTCAGCTTTAATTAGGAAACCCCAAATTAAAAGGGAGAAAGGGTACTACTGGGGTATCTAGATTCAGTTGAGGACGACCCCCCAAAACAAGTCCTAACTTGGCTAATGCCAGCAAGTTCCTTTTGGATATTGTAGTCCGACAGCGTACGCCCATCTTCCAGCTGCTTGCCCGCGAAGATCAGGCGTTGCTGGTCGGGGGGGATTCCCTCCTTGTCCCTCGGATGCGTCGAACTTGCAGGGGTCAAACAACCAACCCCTACTAGCAATGCTCGCCTAAATGTAAGGCTCGTCTAATCATAACGAAGAATTGCTAAAAGAAACCGGGACACTGGATCTTGGCTTTGACATTGTCGATTGTGTCGCTCGCCTCAACATCCAAAGTGATCGTCTTGCCCGTGAGGGTCTTGACAAAGATCTGCATGGCTGGGCTCGAAGTTCGAATTGACAAAGCTTGGTGAGTTTGGGACAGGCTTGCCTGCTCTCACTTGATCCACAATGAATGCGGCAACGCATTTCAAGCTCCCTACTGCCAACACACGCGCAGTCACCTTTTGTGTGACACAACCATATGAGCTACAGTCTGAAGTCTTAGTAGCCCCCTTGACATCCCCCATAGTAGTCGACTATAGAATCCCCTATACAAGCCCCCTTTCAGGAGTTTATACTACAGCTCACAGCAAAAGAGCAGCCTGCGCTATTCTACCAAGTATTGGCCCTACTGCAGGTCCCGAGTTGGTGAAGAATATGTTCTGGACATCGTTGTCTACGAGTCCCTCTCAACAGCCACTTCCCACATAGAGCTGCCAAAGATCGTATAATCAACATAGGGGCGCCGGCGTTCAGTCGACAAAATAACGGAACGAATGTTCTAGCTCTGGGCAGCCAGTAGGTTTGCTGGCAAGACTCCATGCACCAGCCCTTCACCCTACACCCTGAACCCTAAACCCCCTAAACCCTAAAACCCTAAGTATGACAGGCCCAGGCTTCTGTAGATCCTGCCCTTGATCCAACTCCACCGCTGATCTTCAATGGAAACACAGGGGACCAGAAATCGAATCCTACAACTGCAATTCTGAGGTAAGGCCATTTCTCAACACAAGGATTCCTCTCTTGAAGCCTGCAAGTAAAGCAGGACACTTACAATGGGGACTCCTCTTATAATGGCCAAATGCCCAAGTTGAACCAGTGTTGCTTCAAGATTTTGGGATGGGTCAGGGTATTATTCCTTTTTTTTTGGGACGCGGATGAGAAGTGGGCGCCCTTTGAACAAGGATGTTGCTAGCTTGAAATGTAGAGTGGGCTGTATGAACTCGTATGACGTCTGCTTCTATACTGACTGGCCTGGCATGGACCTGGGCTTTGAAGAACAGACGTATACCCTAACTGCTAGACACAACCGTATGCTTCCTAAGCCCAAAACAGTAAACCCTACACCCAAAACCCTAGACCCTGAACCCTAACCCTGAACCCTAGACCACAAACTGAGCCCAAACCCACGACGAGCCCTTCTGCTTCCGCACAAAACAACATACACACCAAAGATACTACTTACTAGCGGGTAGCAGGGAAGAGGGGAATGTAATCGCATATAATCCGTATAGACTAGATTCCCTTATGCCCTACTAAGCACCAGTTAGACTACAAAAGGCTACACATTCAGACTTGGTTGTAACTTGATTGCTTTGACCCCAAATCACCCGACGCTTGTGCTCAATATCTTGAGGCGAGGAAACCTTGACCTTGCACCATTCCGTATACCTTCTACCCCGGCCTAGGAGATACAATATCCTGCAGCCCTAAACGGTGCAAGATATCCGGCATCCAAACCCTAAAAGCCCCCTAGACTCTAAACCCGAAACTCTAAGCCCTCGACCCCGAAACCCGAAACCCTAAGGACTAAACCCTTCCCACCCAGCTTCCCCTTATCACTAGCCTTCTGTGCCGAACGGTTTCAGGCCTTGGTGGTCTAGGGTTCTAGGGTATAGGCTTTAGGGTCTAGGTTCTAGGGTCTAGGGTCGAAAATCTAGGGTCTAGGGTTCGGGGTACAGCTCCCCTGAACCGCCAAGCAATCCTACCAACAACTTGGGACATGATACGGTGGATACTACAGATCCTGCATGGCCCTAAGCACCTTGCACCCTGGGAATTATGGTATTGTAGTCTATTAAGGTCATGCAGGATGTCTAGTATCAACAATAGGTCCTGATGATAGCGGGTGAAATCCTCTTACTAGGCATGCAAACACTGCCCCACACCCAGCACCCTACATGACATTCTGATGTGGCGACGGTCCTCGATCAACTGTCGGACTTGAACTGCTGGCTCCACACTTGGGAAAAAGCCTAGGGCTATTCTGTGGCTTGTAATGTGATAGATATGCGTACTAAGTCTTGCTGAGTACCGGAGACCTCCGAAGCAAGCCGTGCATCCAACTCTTTGACCCTAAGCGTAGCTTTTTTTTGTTGGGCGCTCTCGGGATTGGCAGACACAGGGACAGCTGCACTGAGCTTCATCGCTTCGACTGCCTGGTGCTTAGCAGGGAACGGGAAAATGGAAAAGCTAATGAGCTATAGTCTAAACTCCTAGTATCCTCCTTAATAACCCCGACAGTAATCCCCTATATAACCCCCTTTGAGGAATTTTGACTCTACCTCAACTGGGGCTCGAATTTTGGGACGTCAGGTTTGGGGTTCCACGCTTTAGGCTTTCTGTCTGGTGCTACAAAGGGAGTCGGGAAGTGGATACCCATAGCATTACCTATACAATCCTCCGAACCTAGACCCTAAACACCTAAACCCTAAACCCCCCATACTCACTTCCCCACTTCCCTTCACACCAGCAGGCGCAAGGTCTTGTGTTCAATCGACCCTAAACCCTAATCCACCCAAAACATCCAGGGGCAGACGGCTTTGGCCAACCAGGTGCGTCCCTCAGTTTAATGTTTCAGGCTATTCGCGTGCTTACATTTTAGGACTTAGGGAGTTGAGGGTTTAGGGTTTAAGTTTTAGGAGCGACCACGTTTAGCAAACGCGTAGAGTTTGATCATTTTTCGTTTGTGTTCAGCAAGGCGCAAACTTGCGGGGCTTTGTTTGCGGCTTGCTATTCATTATCCGCAGACAAACCGAACACAAACGCAAAATAAACCGTGGATGAGGCTGAAGCATGTGTTGGATGTCTGATGGTCCTAAACCCTGAACACCAGACCCTTTATCTATATCCTCAAACCTACTCCTTAGAACCTGTGCCCCACGCCCTAATCTAACAAGCTGGACCCTAGAACATCCTAAACCCTAAAGCAACTCTGGAAGGCGAAGAAGCGCTGCGGCTTATTGGTGCTTTAGGAGGATTGTGGGTAGGAGCGGAAAAGAAGTGCAAGCTACCATACCCCTAAACCCTTAAACCCCTAAACCCTTAACCCAAAGCCCGAAGGGGGGTCTAGGGCTTGGTTTGGTGCCTTCAGTTTGGTGCTGACGGGGAGTGCGCAGCGAGTGGAAAAGAAAGGAGAAACTGCTATGATACGGGCCCTACCTGCGGCTTAGGGTTTAGTGCTTAGGGTTTAGGGTTGCGAGATGGGAATGGGAATGTGTCGTAAAGACTACTGGAAGGGATTGCATATGTGGACTGCTATCGGGATACATGCTGCAAGCTGTCAAAATAATTTCACGTGTATTATCCTCAGTACAGGGGACCCAAAAAGCTTCTCATATTCCTCACATGTCCCAGTGGGCCGTCGGCGACCCATTTAAGAAACTCCCATTGCCTCATGCGCTACTGAGCACCAAGTCTCAAGTAGCACAGACTGGTTTCAGTCTGCCATTGAGGGTTCGGGAATTAGATGCACAGGGCGTTTTCCCATAAGAAGAGCACAGCGTTTCCTATAGTAATTCTCTGATAGGAGGATCTGAAACGTGGACCTAGTTCAGGGTTTGGTCTGATTTCATCTTGTGCTGCTTCTCCATTAGGCGCTCTGATCGAACTCTCATCCCAACTGTAGTGTCCCTAGGGTTCTTCTGCCCACGGTTAGGACTTGACTGCCCGTGATTCAAAACATGACTTCACCCACCTTTGAGTTGTGCGAGTCATGCAGAAACTGGATATCTAATCAGGGTCACTGGAGGTAACATTACAGAAGTAGAAATAAATATCTTCTTACTCTGAAGTAGGTAATAGAACTTCTTAGAATGCGCAAGTCATTTCCCACAACGACCCAAGAGTTATTCATCAGCGTCCCATGCTTTCCAAACCTTGCCACTACCTGCGTCAGCAAGCCCCCATCGTATGAGCCGGCCAACTTCCACCATCTGCTGGAGGCTATCCATAGCACTCCAGGATGCCAACAGACCTGACCCTGGGTCAAAAATAAGTGCTTGCAGCTCCGCGTTAAAGTCGTCGATGTTTCTGCTGTTCTTGATCTCTTTGATAATAAGCTGCTTGTCCGTCTCAGAGGATGCCTGCATGTTCCGAACATCTAAGTTTTGCAGTGTTCGAGCTCTCTGCTCAATGGTTGCCTTCGACGCAACCTTTAGTGGTTGCTTCATTTGCAGACGATTGGCTTCTGCGATTTCGGCGACACACCAGGCACGGTTGAACAAGTCAAAAGCTCTGTCAACTGCAATGACTTGCCTGCAGCCACCTGTCGATGCAAGATGATACATCATGTCAACGAATTTGTTGACCTCTGAAGCGGTACTTTTGCCATGCGGGTCGACAATGTTGGTGCAACTGCAATTGCAAACTGGATACAGCAGATCTGTCAGAGGGTCACGGTCGTATGGATTTGTGTGGCATATGCTCATGTGCTGATTCACTGCAAAAGCACAAATCCAATACCTGAATCTGCCGTTCTCTAAGGTTAAAAGTATGGGCCCCTAAAAAGGCCTTTCAGGGGTGGTTCTAGGAACCCTTCAGATTACTTATAGGGCATACAGTTGGTATACAAGGATTCCAGGGTTCAGGGCCCATACTAAAGGGCGCATGGTTACAGCCTTGGATGTTCATGGGGTTAACAGGTTGTCCTACAACAGGCAAAAATGGATCCTAAACCCTAAAACCTAAACCCTAAAAATTCTGTTCAAGACCTTCGCAAGAAACGTGTCATCCAGGCGACCACTCCTAGCCAAAATATCGCAGAGAAAGGGGCAATCATCTTCCAACCTGGCTGCTAGGGAACTTGGGGTTTGAGGCTCAGGGTACTTTAGGGTACACAGAATGGAGAATCACGTGGCACAATGAAAATGAAATGGGAGCTGGGGTTCTAAAAGGGCTATGTTCAGTTAAGAAACTTAAACTTAAACTAAGCTACCATAAAAGTAAAAGCTTGCTTTTGACTATGTCTCCTTGTATGGTAAACTACTCGAGTGATCCGGGCATTTCTCCGAATCGTCCCTACGTAATCTGTGAAAAGGACCCCCACGATCCCCCTCCAGGCCTTATACATTTTGGCGCACCCCCCCCCTTTGAGAAACTCTCGTTATGCCTTAACCCTCTTTCACAAGTGAGCTATAGTCTAAACTCACTCCTAGTATCCCCCGTAATTACCCCTATAGTATTCCACTATATAATCCCCTACATAACCCTCTAAAAGGAGTTTAGACTATAGCTCAATTGAGCTTCTTAACAAGGGCCCAGCAACAGCTGCCCTGCCAGCTTGAAACTGCATTCTTGCAGCGCATCCGACACGACAGCTGCGAGAAGATCCTGAAATATGTTGCCCCAGTTGTGGGTCACCATGACCTGGTACCCTACTTGGAGGGTCAGGGGGACTTAGTAAAAATCTGTTAATCGTGGGGATATATAGGGATAATGGAAAAGAAAATGGAAACTACTATTGAGGGTTTAGGGTGTTGGGGTTGGAGGGTCAGGGGGACTTAGTAAATGGGTTAATAATGGGGATAACTATGGTTACTATATGGGTCATAGGGGTTATTAATCTACTGCCTAAGTCTCCTTGACCCTCCAAGTAGACATTCGGGTTTCGGGTTCCAGCGATTTTCCGTGTTGTTTCTGAGGCTCCTTAAGGAAGGAAGGACCCAAAGAGTGAAGGAGACAGGGTGGGAAGCCCATGTTTCGAGAAATTGCCACCTCGGCCCTTCGAGGACCATCCGTGTTCCATTGCGAAGCTGCATATGGACATTCCTGCCTGCTGGTGATTGGAATTATCACGCTTCGGACCACATCTCTGGTCTTATGAACCTTGGCGGAGTATCCGCCGAGAATGTGGCAGAGGTGTTGCTGGTAGAAATGCAAAAGGCTCCGCAGGGTCATCCCACGCAATGAGAGCTCTTCGACTTTTGCTCTCCAAGGAGGGCTCCATGCAGTCTCACGTGCCGGCACTTCGCTGCGCTTCGCGAGGCAACAGAACTTACCTGGGCTTCAGCTGGGTCACTCTTAAACTGAGGTACTCTGAAAAATGTTGTTTCTCATTCTATATTGGGTGTTCGTGTTTAAGCTGGCTCAAACCGCTATGCAATGGATACTAAGATACGCTGTTCGACTCTGCTTCGTCGCCTGTCTGCGAGCTGTTCAACTCTGCTTCGTTGCCTGTCTGCAATGTGGCTGTCTGCATGCAATCTGTGGCTGCCGGACAGGAGAATCACGGCGGCCGCGTTTCCCAAAAAATCCAACGCCATCAGTACATTCAGAATGTACGCTTGAAAGGTCGGAACCCAGCCATGTCTGGTGAGATGAAAGTACGCAATGCAAAGGGATGCAAATGCTAAAGTTGTGAACATGAGACTGGACGACACGCCTATCACCTGTGCAGCAGCCAGTCGTTGAGCCCGTCTCAAGGAAGACCTCACGACAAAAGAAACGTTGTCAAGCTTTGCAACGCGCAGAACCCTTCGCAACTGCAGGAAGGATTGTGTGAGCCCATAGATGGCCACCATGCCTGGGTTGCTGTTGAGGAACTTAAATTAAGTTACCATAATGGGTATATATAGTAAATAATAAGGTTTCCCCAATATGGTAACTTAATTTAAGTTCCTTAATAGCAACCCAGATGCTTGCTAGCATGTTGCACAACCAGGTCGACACAGTTGTCAGACCTGCAGATGCTGCCAGTCCCTCAGCCGGAGCATACACGAATGAGTCGGACAACCGCCACACCGCGTAGCCACAAGATAAGAGCGTCTGAATCGTGAAGCTGACGGCTTGAACCCCAATGAGCTTCCAAAACCACTTGCTGCAAAAGTTCTGATGCGAGGACTGCTCTAAGAGAGCAAGTCTCTCAGCGATAAGCATGTGCATCCAGAGCAAGACAACACCGTAAGCAACCATTCGGAGGAAATCGATTGCTACGATCCAATACCTGGATCATCGTTGGGGTTGAGGGTTTGGGGTCAGGGCTGCAAGGGTGTTCTAGGGGCCCTGAGGGGTAGATATAAGGTAATTGGTAGTCCCTAAACCCTAAACCCTAAACCCCTAAACCCTAAACAGTAGTTTCCCCAAATAGGGGGGCCCTAACCTAGACCCCAATCTTCTCTAAGTCTTATCATTGGGCCCGTGTCTTTAACCCTTGGGTCGAATGACTTCCTGGTTTTTGGTAGCGGTTTAGGGTTTAGGGTGCAGGGTTGAGGGTAGGGAATAAGGGAATATACGATATAGAGATTATCTTCCCCTATTCCTTACTAAGAAGCAGTAAAATGAAGGTGATACTCTCCATGGGCTCTTGGTACTACTTTTTGATTGAACTAAAGATTATTTCCAACAATGACACAGCTACAGTCTCAAACTGTGGCCATATATGACCACGCCATAGTTGCACTGATCCAAATTCAGGAAGTTCATTGCGCACAGAACGGATTGAATCCAGTTCGTGATGGCATAGCCCCAGGCTGACCTTGCATGAATTGAAGCTCCAGCCCTTTTGTAGAGAAAGGCTGCCAAACAACTGGCTCCGAAAGCTGCCAGCATCAGTCCTAAAAAGAACCATTTGTCAGAAGCAGAGCACGACGTGTAAGCCAGCTCTTGGGCATCCCAAGGAAACAGCACAGCTGTAGCTGCGGCATTCGTCATGAAAGCAACAAAGTATGCACCAGGCCACCACCACTTGGCATCCTTCGAAGAGCCGTCGGATGCATGGGACAATGTCGAAGTTTCAGAAGTGTCATCAGAACTCTCTGCACTTGAATCTGCCATTGCATTCTCTGAGGTGGGATCTGCCATTGCTGGGCTGCTGTTGAGGAAGTCAATCTACCATAAATATAGACCCCTCCAAAATCTAGCAAAAATCCTCTTTCTCCCCCCAGATGGCAGCTCGGCTTTAATTCCTTAACAGCAGGAGAGTGGATCATGATCAGCTTGCCAGACTAAGTGGTGCTGCATCGGGAAGGGGAGAATAAATGAGAAGGATGATGATTGGGATCATATGGGGGGTTCTTCAAAAAAAGGAGTACCGTTGGGTCAACAGAATGAAGACTAAACTACATTGGGGATCCCCCCATGTACGGGAACTACCGTATGTACCTTAAGGATAGCGCCGTAGATGTTGCTCTTACGGGAGCCATGGGCTAAACTCCTGGTATCCCTTTTGATAACCTCCACAATACTCCCCTATATAATCCCCTATATAATCCCCCTTGAAAGAGTTTAGACTATGCCTCACGTGAAGCGTGCCAACCGTGCTGGACACTTTGTCCGACCTGAGGATTTCGCAAGACCTCGCTAGCTGGAGGAGAGCCTGCGGATATACGCCGTTTAGGCTTTAGGGGTTAGGGGTTGGGGTGTAGAGTTTTGGGTTTAGGGATTAGGGGTTGGGGTGTAGAGTTTTGGGTTTAGGGTATACAGTTTAGGGCTTAGGGTGAATATCCAGGCCCCTTTTCAAGATCGTTTAGGGTCTGTTGTCAGGAACTACGAACAGCCGCGCAGTCGATCGTCTGGGTTGGCAGACACGTGGACCTCCATACTTCAAAACAAACTACACCAAATTCCAAAGCCTTCACCCGGTGCAACTATTTGGGGCTACTTTCTATATAGACCACCGTTTAAGGGATGTAAGTCGGTAGTTGAACAAAATACAATTATGTTCGTCTTACAAAATACTCAACCAAAAATGCGGATGGAATCTTACTATCTTGTGGGCTACAGAATCCCCAAATGAAACATGTGGTGAGGTTGGGTTTAGAGTTTAGGGTTCGGGGGATTCAGGTTTGCCTCATGCTTCAGGCATAGCGCCTAGAACCCTTGAGCCCTCATCTGGTTCCTTAATGGAATACTTGCGTTTAGGAGTTAGGGTTTAGGGTTTAGGGGATACTCTCTCTTTCTGTACTAGATGTGGGAGTCGTAAGAATCGACAATGTTTCCAACAGGTTCCACAATGACGTCTCGTGCCAGGACAGATTTCATATTGGGCTCTTTGATGTGATAACAACTGAAACTGCTTCCGAGAATCACCGGGTTTAGTGTATTAAGACGTAGAACTCATTTTGAACAGTGACCCTTGACCCCCTAAACCCTAAACACCTAAACCCTAAACCCCTAAAACCTAAACTTAAACCCTAAGCTCTAAGCGCCTCAACCCTAAACCCCAAACCCTAGTTCACCATCCCCATAGCCTGGGAGCAGAAGACCAAACTGGGATCCGACCCTATGTGTTTACGAGTTTAGGGTTTAGGGTTAAGGGTTTAGGGGTTGGGGTTTGGGGTTTAGGGGTTGGGGTTTGGGTTTAGGGCATATGGGCCAATAATGGACCATCAAATGGGAAAGAAAATGGAAAATGAAATGAAAACTGGGATTATATAGGATGTAGAAGGGTTATATTCTAGACTCCTAGTATCCCCGTTAATCAGCCCCCTGGATAGGGTTTGGGGTTTAAGGTTTAGGGTCTAAACTCTAGTATCCCCCCAAATAAACCCCGGAATAGGACACTACATAATCTTCTATATAGCCGATTTTAATGAGTTTAGACTATGGCTCACATGGGCATTTCCCAGAAAGTGTTCACCCTTGCAGAAACCCAAAAAAGTACTGGCCCTCTCATGTGGGCTGCCAAGGAAGGACTCCAACCCTGCATTGCACACCCCAGACACAGAACCTTAAACTCCTAAAGACATTTCAAATAAGGTTTAGGGCTCAACGTCCCCCATACCATGGCCCATGACCCTACAAAAGCCCGCTCTCCCCTTATGGTAGGATTGTTGAAGAAGACTCTCCCCAATTGGACACCCCATATCAGGGGTTTAAGTTTAAGGTTTTGTGAACATGTTCCTAAGGAACCCAGACTCTAAACACTAAACCTTAAACACCCACTCAAAACCTAATGTAGGCCCGTGATTAATGAACCTGCTCCTTTTGAGGGCCCTAATATTAGGATCACTATCATAATCTCTATGAAGGGGAGGGGGTTTATGAATCACGGGTGTACATTACAATGAACCCTACCTATTAAGGGGAGGGGGTTTATTAAACACCGGTCTACACTACAATGAACCCTACCTCAGCCCCAACCTCCCCAGTGCCGATGGAAAGAAGTAGCCTCACGAGCCCGCAGCCACCATGGGCACTTTCAGGCGCATGGCTGCTTATACGTGGAGTCATATGTAAGATATAGTCCCCCTTAAGTAGATAGAATATAGCTTTGAGGTACATTATAAGAACCCCATATACCCCATATTCTATCTACTTAAGGGGGACTATAACTGCATGTATGGCCATGTTGAAAACCACCTAAACCACCAAGCAGCTCATCATGGCTCGAGGCCCGTCTGCGAGGAGCTCCGTGATTTCGATCGCGGTCCCCGGTGCTCGTGTTGCATACACACTAAACATTAGTCTTTATAGTCTAGGGTTACCTCTGGTGGGCGGCGAGCGAGGCCTCCGGGATTAAGATCAAAACGGGATTCTTGCGTGGGCTTGAGCCTCACAAGCTGCACGTAGCCAGAACTCAAAGCGCATAGGGGAGATGACCACAAGAATTACCCAGGGAGCCCAATACCCTTTGCTTACGGAATATTCCTTAAATCATATTCGGGATCCTAGTATCATTTAGGGTAGACTCTTTGATTGAGACATTTAGGGCTCTCTGGGTATGGGTTAGGGATTCCATCAGGACGCCAGAATGAGCACGCACGATTTTGCACTTGCCAGGTGACGAGCCATTCGAATTCATGATGCAAGCAGATGAGAGTTTTCAAAGCGAGGGTTTCCCAAAATTAGGGGCACCTGTAATGCGGGCTAGAGGGGCTATGTAGGCTTATATGGGTAGGGCTTAGGGCTTAGGGCTAAGAGTATTTTTGAGTGAGGTCTTTTGGGCTATGATATATAGGGATCATGAAACAGTAAGCAGGAACAACTGTTTAAGGTTTCTGATTTAGGGCTTCACCAAATTAGGCTAACATTTTGGGGGGGTTGCCCAGAATAAGACTTATGGTCTTTTGGGGGCTATATTGGCGTTTCCCGGTTTATGGCAACTACCAACTGGAGTCCTTTGTTCGGACGGCAGCTTTTCAAAAACAAAATTGCAACGCGCAATATATACATATATATATATATACAGAGAGAGAGAGAGAGAGACCCAAATTTCAAAACAAGGTTTCAGTGGTCCCATCTGTTGGAAACTCCCAAATGGCATTGAATCAATTCCTCGTTCAGCTGTGCAGGCGATGGCTGAAAGGCTTTTGGAGATTCGGGGTTTCCAAGCTCGGCCATGTCTTTTTCAGGATTTCGACTTCCAAGCTTCAGAGAAAATATAGAAAAATCCAATGCAGCATACAGGATAAGAGGTTTAACAATGGGGGCTTCAAAGGTTTCAGTTTAGTACCTAGGCGGAAGGGCAACAGGATATTTTATCCGAAAACGCTTTCAGTCAATGTGACGGTCGCTGCAAAAACATGCTGAAAAATGGATCAAGCACTCACCTTACTGGGCTGATGTCTTGCACAACTTGTCTCACCATCCGCAAAAATGAAACTCTAGGATGATTTAATAGCTACTTATCGTACTATACATCCCCGGATCCTGCACCCACCTCGAGACCCTAAAGGCTTTCAGCTGACGCCCTTCCGACTACAGCGCGTCGCATTGTGCTCCATGGCGCAGGACAGACTTCATCAGGAAGTCACGTGTGTAGATTTTATTGGCAGCTGAGCCAAGTATCGCAACCCAATGGATTCGCCAATGGATAACAAAATCTTAGCACACAGACTGATGGCTATCGCATGCCTGTTGAAACACTACTCGTTTGGATTGGTTTTTGCTTTCGCCACAGACGCGCGGTCGATTTGCCACGGAACCCAGCACCGTGCACCTTACACCCCAAAACCGAAGCCCTAGACCGTAAGCCTTGAACCTCAAGCACTCCAGAGACCCCCAACCCCCCTTACAGGCCATGAGCAGGAGACGGCATGAAGGCGTCCTTTGAAGAACTTTAAAAACCATAGGGATATCTGGGGACAAGGCGTGGATTTAATTTTTCCATGAATCAATCACTTTTAGCATGGGAATGCAAATTCTCAACGCGAGATCTTCCTGACAATCCTCTCGCGCTTTCCGCGCATCGACATACTCACTGTGGCGGTCGCCGACTCGAGACCCGCGCTGCTGATGGGAGGTGGCCGGATGCAGGAGTGGGGTGGATAAGGTTGAAATCAAGTTTACGGATTAGGGTTTAAGGCTTCTCAAGGTGCAAAGTTTCGGGCTTAACGTTCAAGATGTTCAGCTGTCGGTTTGGGGTCTGAATCCATGGGCTACACTACAAGGGGCGTCCCTTTTCTTAGAGCAAGGTCCTCACGGACATGTTCAAGACATGTAAGGGTTTTGCTGCAATGACACATTGCTTACAATTCAATACGTTGGCAGACAGCCCAACGGCCCTGAGTACTTGGTAGGAATTACACAGGGACGACAGTTGGTTGCTGCAAAGCTCAGTGTGTCTCAAAGAACTGCCGTCGCCTCTACTGCGCAATTGCTCTATTATAAGACTACTATACAAGTAATGATGAAAGTATGTTTCGAGGAACATGAAGCTGCGTGGAACAACCCAAACAACATCGTTTCAATAAACTGCTGCCCGCTTCACGCTCACTCCTTTCGGCTAGTCACCCCAAGCGCGCGGGCGTCAGAAAAGTCAAGCAGTTGGAAGCACTAACTTTGACGAAGGCAACGCTAGAAAGGAGTTTCAGATTGCAAGCTTGAATTTTCATGATATTGGGGTTTATGGCATGTGGTTCAGGGTTTTTTCAACAGTGGTTGAAACCATGGGTTTGGGGAAACTTGAACCGCATGACTTCCTCTAACTGTGGACCCAAGACTTCGAAAATGCGAAAGCTTTGCACTGCTCCTCGTTCTGCAGCCCTAAACTTGCAAGTATTTATGGAATGGCTTGAATTTCCTGAACAAGATGCACTGCTTTGTACAAAAATGCACAGAAGGCACGCAGGCTTCCTGCTTTTGCGGGTGTTGAATCCAACTAACAAATTGATTTGGGTTTAGGGTTTGAATTTTGAGGTTCTCACTGGGATGACTGGTCCGGGTTTAGGGTATTGGGATTCTCCATACGAACGCTAATGTACCGATTCCCTCTATTGATGACACTGGTACTGTTACTCTTGTATAACCCTATACGATCCCCGATACTAACATGGAACCATGAAATGGGCCACACATGTCCTATGGGGACGGAGTTAAGTGGGCGTCCACAGACGTTAATGCTACATTCCTCTCTTCTCGCGACCCATGCTGAGACGGATCTGCACGGTGCCGAACTAGACAAGTGCGCAAGTCACCGAAACTACACACAGATCCCCGAACGCTTCATAAAAGACAAGGAAAACTATTTACTGCCATCGTTGAGCCCTAAATCCCAAAACCGTAACACCACCCCTGCTGACCCTATAAATCTCTGAAGTTGCTATCTCCATCTTTTCTGGAACACTCATGAAGATTAGCTTTAGCCTTTTAACATGATGTTAAATAAGCAAGATTTAGTCGTGATTTTGCGAGCATTTCAAACTGTACGGCTCTTAAACCCTAAGCCCCGAACCTAAAGACAGGGTGCCCGCTGGAGACATCCCAGCCGTCTCTTGGGGCCTTCCAGTCGGTGCAAAGGAACCACAGCTTGCAAAGCTTCGCAGTTTGGGGTTTAAGCGGGTATCTGTTATAAACATACGTGAAGCCCAGTTAGGTTTAGGAATTAAATTTACAACATTTGGAGGTCTGGTCACTAACATAAACAGACCAGCATAATCACAAGGCGAATAGCTTGGCACGGCGGCGCTGCTGCACCGTGGTTGTCCTCTGAGAGTGCACTGATTGCATCCAGAACTTGCATATAACCGCATCCGTACTGCATTCAGTTGTGATCTGTTCCACGGATGTTGGCTAAACCAATGCACTGGTTTCATGCTGATGGTTACTTGCTGTTGGAACTGCTCTCCCAATTCTGCCTCCAAGCCTAGACTGGCCTGGACACATAGATGTTGAGTCTGCCGACTTATCGTCAAAAATGGAACGAACAACAACTTCGTTGCTGCGAGTAATAGCAGCTAGCGCGGTGCAGCAAATTTCCAAAAATGTGGGGAACAGGGTCAAGATCTGTTGAAGCTGACATTCAACTAGAGGAGCTGTTTCGATTGCAAATTCACGCACCAAACCTTAAACCGGCGAAGAAAACACCCGAACCCCTAAAGAAATCACATCTGAAAAGAGCAGGCTCAATGACAATGATGAGCAAACCCATAACCCTCTAAAGACTGTGTTTTTCAAGTGGTCCCTGACTGTGTACAGCGGCTGTGGGCTGCTTTTGAGCCTCTTAGCCAGCGCAAGCTTCCAAATCAATCAGTCAGGATCTAGGCCAGTATTCTGATCCCAGGTAAGTATACCATTGAATATGAAGGGTCCGGGGTTTATGATTTAGGGCTTAAAGTCTGGGATTTGGGGCTTCGGGTTTATGATTTAGGTTTTAGGGATAGTACCCCATCATGCAGCATCAACAGGAAAAGACAATGTAACATGAAGTTGAAGCTGGGATAATAACGGTGGCTTTGGCGCTAGGTAGGTATATGTTGAAAGACTACTGCTATCTATGACAGTCTAGACCCTAAACCCTGAACCCCTAAACCCATTAAAGGTAAAGGATGTTATTTGGGCTTTCCCCCGCCTAGTTACGATCTCTGTCACGTTCCGAGCGTTCAAAAGCAAATCGTCTTTGCTGTTTTTTTTTGGCCTTTGCGGTCGTTTGGTACTCTTGGCTAGAAACACAAACTTTTAGATGGTTACGCGCCTGACTAACTAATGAGAGCAGCGTCCACGAACATCCGATTTAAGCTTCCTATTAGAGTAAACGTGGATAGATTGGTCTGCTTGTGGGATGCACTACAGAACAGGTTGTGGGTTTGGAATGGAGGAACGGAACCCGGTAGCAGCCCCTTTTTCCGCCAAAAAATCATGTCCATTGTGTTTTCCATTTCCTAAACTCTGAGCCACCGTCTTCCTTGCCCTCACTACAACCAGCAAGCCACTCAAACTCAAGTCAGACCGCCCACCCCTGCGGTCAATGTTAAAGGGTTCAGGGTTTACGATTTAGGTTTTAGGGGGGGTTTAGGTTTTGGTCAGGGTTCACGTTTTAGGGTTCTAGGATTTAGACTGTGGTATGTAGGAATAGTCATTGCTAGGGGGAATGCAGCAACTCCACCGCCACAAGGGACGCACTAAACAGAATGTAAGCCTAAAAGCTGGACATCCCTAGCATCGGGCAGAAGATGTCCAACCCTAAGCCCCTAACCCTAAACCCTAAAACCCCCTACCAACATGAATGGCTGGATACGATGAAGGCAACCCTGCAGCCAGGGGCCTCGTCGACACATTGGGCCCGCATGCATCACAAATGCAACAATGCAAAACATGCAAAATTGCAAGTCGAAGGCTTAGGGTCTTAATTTTCAATCCTCCTCAAACGTCTGACAAGGAACAAGTCACATGGGCACACCGTGTGCATGAGAAAATCTCATACGAAAGAACCTGACACATCAGATCTCGCCTGTTGGGACATAGGGTTTAGGGTTTAAGGGTTAGGGTCTAAGCTCTCAGCCCTAAGCTACAAACATCAGAAAACTGGCGCCCAACTGCTAGCCCCAGCCAGCCTTTGCATGCAACGCGGCAGGTTCCGAGCTAAGAGATCTAGTCAGCAAGCGATTTTGTAGTTTGAGGTATTACTACTATTTTTATTTTTAGTACTGGTACTATTACTCGTACCAATACTAGTACTAGTACTAGTATAAATACGATTTTTAGTAATATGAAGATCACGTAGCTTTCAACAAACTGCAGCCTCCCACGGTCCGCAAGGGGGACAGCAAAGTTCGTGCAGTCTCTCCCAGCTAGAATATGGAGGATGTGGGTTTAGGGTTTAAAAAACTAAGCCCTAATCCGGGGACCAACACAAGCTAGCACACGCCCGTGAAAGCCATGCAAGTCCTACTTGATGGAGCTCAGAGTGGATGGCTTAGGGTTGATGGTTTACTGTAAGGTTTGAGGGTTGAGGGTTTGGGGTTTAGGGTTTAGAGTGTAGGCTTCGGGTTCCACCAAACTTGCAGATTGCTCCAAGCTAGGGAAACTCATATTGCTCTTCCTGGAACCCCAAGAAAAATCAGAACTTAGCTGCTCCTGAGGATGGAAGTGCTCTATGCCAAAAACCTAAACCCTCAAGCGTATGAATTTCAAGGCCTGTCTACCAGTGGTCAAGAATAGGGATAAAGACGGTTACGATGTGGTTTATACGGGTTATTATGATCCCTAGGCCTAAATCACTGAACCTTGAACCTTAAATGCGGTAGTTTCCCAAAATAAGGGGACCCAATAAGGACCCAACAACACTATCATTCGAATTATGGGGATCCCCAGTACTCCTAATTTTGAGAAACCCCATATTCAGCCTCCAGCTGCAAAGGCAAGCAAGGCCAAAGGATCTGTCACCCCCCAGAGGGTCACAGCGTGCTACAAGGGCCCAGATGCGGAATTCCATGGGAATGTGTCTGGAGGATACAGGGTTTTGAGGGAATATATGGGTGTATATATTGGGTTGGGCCCCCACCCACTAATTGTGGTATACTAGGAATATATAAGGACCCTAATATGATTACCATTACCTCTTGTGGTCACTGTTAGTGGGTGGGGGCCCAACCTAATGTATATAGGTATTTCGTGGGGAAGTGTATGGAGAGTTTCCCAGGCGCTCCCTACCGCTGTAGGCTCAAGATAATAATCTCATATAAACCATATAGTAATCTTAGTTGTCCCCATTATCCACCTACTTACGAAGTCCCCTGACTCTCCAAGTAAGGCTTAGGGGCTCAGGCTTTGAGGGAGTGGATTTAGGATTTAGGGCGCCTAGGGGATTTAGAGTTTAGGGGGCTTAGGGGGTTTAGGGTTTAAGGTCTGGGTGGTACTTCAAAGGCGTCCGAAATCATTGATGAACAGGTTCCTTACACCTTACTGGGGGAAATCATGACTTATCCCAAACTGCCAGCTAGATTTGGGTTTTGTGACCAAGGCTTAGGGTTCAGGGTTTAGGGCATGGCCTTCAGGATTGGGGATTGGGGCCTAGGGCTGAGAGTGCCAGAAGTGACGGTTCAAGGCCCCACTAGGCAAGTTTGAAGATTGCAGTCTCTGCGGACATGTTGGGTTAGCCTAAACCCTAAACCCTAAACTGACATGGCTTCATGCAAAATGCGGTGTCCCTCTAGCTGGCGCCGGCTTCACGGCTTCATACGCAAGGTGCAGCAAAATTAGAATGAGGGACTACAGTCACCCTTAAGTAGATAGAATATCGAAATTTGGGTTTAGGCGTCTAGGGTAGTTTAGGGGTTGAGGGCTTTAGGAACTAGGGTGTGGGGTTTATAGTCCCCATTAAGTAGATAGAATATGACGGGGTATACGGGGATCTCATTATAATATACCCAAAGCCATATTCTATCTAGTTTGGGGGGGACTATAGGTGCCTAGGTGGCTGTATTTTTGCTAATATTCTTATTATTGTTAGTATTACTCTTACTACTATCATTATCACTATTGTTTGCATCATTAGTACTATTGCTGTTATTGTGTTTATATAAAGCTCTCATAAAGCTTTATTCAATTCGGACCAGGAACCCTTCTCACGAAGATGGGGTAAAGGGTTTAGGAGTTTTGGATTTAGGGTTCAAGACCACCTGTGTTGATCTGGGCCCAAGTAGTGCCTCTGCATGAGGCTCATCTCGTCACAGACATCAAACTCGAGGAAAATTCAACGGAACAAATGCGTGGCTGCACCAGCTTTGAACTGGGCGACATGTACACGAAACACAAGTGCTATCTAGACTGATGCTTCTACTGAGCTATCGTGTGTTGCCTGGCTATAACTTTGAGTGTTCGCGACCTAGGCTTTCATTTGCATGGCAGAACAAGACGAGATGGGCAGCTGAGAACGAAAACCCTTGCCACCTCCGGCATGGAAGCGACAAAACATGCACCGCCAACTTCAGCAGTGCTGGGAAACCACGTTGGAACCAATAACAAAAACTTTGCAGCAGCGTGTATTCCCGAACAGCTCGTGTCAAGTGTCACATTAACAGCAAGAAAATGCAAAAAACAACGCGAGGTGAACCTAACAGAGCCTCTGCAGCACGGTGACAATGCTGCATTCACGTTGCTGTTCAGGGCGCCACCGTTTTTGCGAGAACAGTACTTCAGGACTTTGCTTCTCCCATGCCGAGCTCTGAACAAATACCAAGATTGACCTTGACGAGGCTTCTGTCGTTAAAATCTCGCGCGTTCCGTGCTATCGAAAGTAGCTAAGGCAAAGGATTACGTTCACAAGGAGCCAGCCAACAAGCGTAAAGGTACTTGGAGGGTCAAGGAGACTGAACAAGTAGGTTAATAACCCCTATAACCCATGTAGTAACCCTAGTTATCCCCCTAATAAGCCAATTTGCTAAGTCCTCCTGACCCTCCAAGCACCCGCTCTTGGAAACCTACACCTCACACATCTCCACACCCCACCAGGATCCCCTCTTTGAAGTCTAAAACAACATTTGTACCAGAGGATCCTGCGAATCTCAGCCCCAATTATTACTACCACTACATTTTTACTTTTCTTACTACTAGTATTGTTATTGCAGCTTTTTATTTAATATTGCTATTTCATCACACGTCAGTGCTTTGGCTTTGGTGGGCGGAGATGCCGACCTATGGACTCGAAAAAATAACCATTTCGGGCACTTAAGGCCATGCTAGCAGAAGCCGCGGTCTTGGCTAGGGGCTTCCTTTTTGAGATCCCTTTTTTTTCGGAGGTTCCCATAATTAGTAACATGTTTGGGGGCATAGCCTAATCCCAAGCCCTAAAGTGCCCCCCAAGTTTTCGAAACTTTCGAAACTTCTGCCTGCACGCCGGAAAAACCCTACAGACCTAAAACCTTCAGGACTCGGATCATGGCGATAGGCTCACCAGAACCCGCAACTTCCCCTGAAATTGATCCTTTTCCCTGGAAGCGGGGGTCTATGAAGGTCCGCTACCCCGAAAGGGAATGTATGTAGGTCCTATACCCTTAAAGGGTATCCATGTAGGTCCTATACCCTCGAAAGGGATCTCAGCCTTACATAGTGTCCACGTAGGTCCTATTTGTAATATTTACCTAGACCCTAAACCCAAACCCTAAACCTAAAGCTCTTTAAGAGCACTTGGGCAAAGCGCAAAGTGTCAGAACTCTTGTAAAAAATCGAGCGATGTTTGAGCCATGGTCTAACGCCTATAGTAATCCCCTATACAACCCCCTTTAAGGAGTTTAGACCCTAAACCCTATACCCTACATAATCCCCTATTTAGCCCGCTTTAAGGAGTTTAAACCCTATACCCTATGTAACCCCCTATGCAACCCTTTTCATAAAGTTTAGACCCTAAACCCTATACCCCATATAATCCCTATATAACCCCCTTTAAAGGAGTTTAGACTATGATTTATTTTGCAACGACATCCCAGCTTCAACTACCCCAAAACCTCAAAGTCAGATGCGAGGCTCTGAGCCCACGTCAGTTACCATGATATACGGTTTAGGGTTTAGGGCTTAGGGTTTGGGGTTTGGGGGACTTTGGGTTTAGGATTCAGGGGTTTAGGGCCTAGGGGTTTAGGGCGTAGGGATTTAGGATTTGGAGCCTAGCTTGGGCTTTAGCTCAACCCTTCTGAACCCTGCACCCTAAAACCCCTGGAGAAAGCATTGTCCCGGGTACAACTATGGGCGTGGGTGCCGACTTCCCACAAGTGAGCTGTTGCATCAGTGCAGGGCTCAAATAGTAAGAGCAGAATAGGGTTCAGGGGTACGTACATCATTCCACAATTGTACCGTACCAGAATCACGTGAACCTACACTGTCCGTACCTACCACTATCATGTTGAGGTCTATTTGAGGTACCCTTTTCTATCATTATGTAAGGAACCCAGGATCATAACATTGGTAATTTTGCAGCCTTCTACAGTAAGCCGAAGCCCATGAGAGACCTCTGACAGCCAAGAAATGGTTTGAGCTCACATGCGGGACTCTCAGCGCTACCCACAAAACGATCACGCGTGGCCATGGTCATACGGCCCTAAACCCTAAACCCCACACACTGCGCCCGAACCCTAACCTTATACCCCAAACCCTAAAGCCCATTCTACGGGACATGTTGATTGCGCATGCAATGCTTTAGCAAGCCCGCCCTCAACTTTTGGGGCTTCTTGTGTTAGCTTTAAGGTCTAGGCTTTTGGATTTCGGGTATGACCGAAACAGCTCTTCCCTCTACTGCTATCATTCCTACTAGTACTGTAGGGCCTGTAGGGTACGGTAGGAGGCTGCCCGTAATTATAGCCTAGTGAAAACTGTGCTTATCACCCATAATAATAGGTCGAATCGTTATAGGTACCCGTTTCTCATTGGGTCATAATTACCCTGAACCTCCAAGTCGGGTTTAGGGTTTTGGTTTAGGCTTTAGGGTTTCAAGTTCATGCAAGCTTGGCCGTGGGGTCTCGATGCGTTCCACCTCCCCAACCCTAAGCCCTGACCCTTCATCTCATTCTCCACCATGTCCACGAAACAGGAGTCTAAGCAGAGCCTAAAGCTTTTGCCAAGCCGGCCTCAACGCGATACACCTGAGAATGGTCCTTTTGAGGCTTTGGGGTTGAGGGTTGAGGGTCTAGGCTTTAGTGTTTAGAGTTTAGGGTTGGTGGTCTAGGATTTTGGGTTTAGGGTTGTCGGTCTAGGCTTTAGGGTTTGGGTTTTAGGGTTGAAGGTCTAGGCTTTACGGTTTGGGCTTTAAGGTTTAGGGTTTAGGCCCGAATAATTCTAGATAGAAAAGACAGTAGAACGTGAACCTGGGCTTACACGAGGGTTACACAAAAGGACCTGCAGTTATGCGACCTAGGCATGGGAATAGCTACTAGCAAGATTTCAGGTCTATTCGAGGACTCAATACCATAATAATACAACGACTCTAGCACCATAATACTGGTATCTATTTCAATCCATATAGCACTTTGAGCCACGGGGGACTTAGTAAGTAGGTCACAAACGGGGATACCTGCTGCATTTATTAGAGTTCTACGTATTCTTACTAAGTTCCCTGACCGGACCCTAAGACAAAACAACTTGTCTTCCCTACTTGTTATCGCTCTTGAAGTTATTGAGGAACTGAAGCAGCTGAGAGCAGAGGGCGGGAGTGAAGCTCGTGAAAGCTTGGGGTTTGCGGTAGCGCTTTTGAACGGAGATTGTAGCGGCAACCTTCCCCCCCAAAAAAGAAACAAAAAAATTGCCGAATCCCGAACCTGAGAGCAATTTTCCTAATCTAACCAGGAATGCTAAACTAGAAGGAACAAAAACCCTCATACGCCAAACCTTAAATGCCTACAGCCTTGAAATTCTGATCTCACCCGTCTACAACACTGCATTTCAAAAACACATCTACTGAGCCCAAGAAATGCACAAAACCCAATCCCCTAAACTCTAGGCCCTACACCCTGAAGCCCAAGACCTAAACCGGAAACCTAACTCTAAACCCCAAACCATCTCTGATCTCTGCCCTTCAAGTCCAACCTCCAAGGCGTCCGACGCGAAGCGCTCGCCTTCCGCCAATGGCATATGAGGCTTGGCCCATGGTTTAGAGTTTTTAGAGTTCAGGGTTTAAGGGATTGTCTGCTGAGAGCAGTTGTGCCACCTAATGTCAAAACTTCTCCTGATCATTCCCGAAACCGTGGAAACCGTGTCAGTACCGTGCTGCCAGGCGGCCTTCAGCGTTCCCTCTGCCCATGTCTTACCTTTTTCACCTCTAATCCGAATATGCCAGGATTTAGGGTTTGCAGTTTAACTCCGCCAGCTCCTTTCAAAGGATAAAGGTCTTTATGAGGCGCCTCTTTGGCTCCACACTAGTTGCGTGAAGGGTGGCCCTTCACAAAAATACAGGAGCCCTGCGTGAATGAAGTACCTAGCTATCCACGCTCTGCGTAGCCCCTCCAATACACACAAACACGCACTCCCTCTGTAATCCTCACATCTACTTACGTAACCCAATGGAAACTTAACCTGGAACCCTTTCGGAACTCGTGACCCTACTGTTAGGGCCCAAATGATTGGAATAATGGGCTCTTTGGGGCTCTTTCAACTATACCCTGAATCCTGAACCCTAAACCCTAAGCCCTAAACCCTCAATCCTAAACCTAGGCCGTAAACCCTAGGGACATTAAGGGAAAGCACTCAGGCTTCTACACAAGATCAGCTTGCAGGCCTGTCAGCGGCATAAGACGACCTGCCATGGACTTGCGAATTCCAGAGACCCCTTTTAGGGTTTAGGGTTTAGGGTTTAGGGGGCTAAAAGGCGAGTGAGTGGCAATGACTGTTACTATCCTTATTATTATTGTTGTTACTATTTCTATTGTTGTTGTTTATCACGAACATTACTATTCTTACTATTGTTACTAGATTATGATTATTACTATTATTGCTATTATCGTTACTCGAACGCGTCACGGGATTTTGGGGTTTGGGGGATACGACAACTGACTCCTCATGAACTCAAACATCAACATTCATATTTCACGCATCTTTCTCAAAAGACTTACTGGTGGTTAGCAAGGCATATATTATCTAGGGATTACGCAGGGATTGTATGGGGATTATATGCCCTTATTCCCTACTAACCCCAAATAAGAAACTGCATGACTCTCTACATGTGGATGTCAGCTTTGGGGCCGGAGCCCACTGGATTTGTCTCAAAGGCTCACTGGAATCACTGGTCCTCTTTGGGTCCCCTTTACAATACGGCGACAAATTTCTAGGATAGAGTATGGCCCGTAAATTTTCAAGGTACCCAAACAAGACTACAATTTGACAACTTTCCATATCATGATCTGTAGGAAAGGAGAACTTCCGAGCTTTTGGGATAACTTGTTCGACTTATATGTATACTTGTTATCCCCAAAAAACGCTTCCTAAGCCCAAGCAAGGATCCCTACAGTACCGCTCTGGTACATCCCTGGGGCTCATCCTTCTTGATACAAGTTACACACGAAGCTCCTGAGCGCACTAAAGCATACTCTAAATCCACTCACTCGATCTCTCGAAGTAGTCCCTACATAATCCTCATACAACAAGGTCAGCACTGCCGACTTTTGGGTCCAGTTGGATGCTCTCGGGAAAGCTCAGGGGCAAGTTCTTCCGCGGAAGTTGATGCTTCTGCTGCTTAGGGTGTACGATTTTAGGCTTTGGGGTTTTAAAGGGCTTGACGGGCACGAAAAACACGGCCCAAAAACAATGTTGGAGCGCTTGTAGCCTGGTGGTATAAAGAAAAGAAAGACTCACAGCTTCCCAGATCCTTACAAACACCAATCATACCTAAACAATAAACCCTTAACCCCAAACCCTAGGTTACACGACCCAAACGTTGGGTTTGAGACGAGAACGATATGCCTATAAAAAAATTGGGTTCAGGGAGAAGAAAGCAAAGCGACTGAACAATTGCAGTTCTAGCTGTAGCTTTTCACATGAAATGCATGGTGACCAGGACCTAGGCGTAGAGATGACATCCGACAGTTAGGGTTTCTTGTCTGCGCGGCTGTACAATCAAGATTTTACTCCATTATTAAAAAAAAACAGCCTCATTGTTGGAAACCATCAAAAAATCTACCCGCTGGAATTCCACAGCCCCCCAAAGATATCAACTTTCCCGCCGAGGTGGCCCCAAGAATCCAACGTGTACCGACTCAGTCAGGAAGATCATGCAACGGCAGCCGTAAACCCCATATATACTTGTGACCAGTTCAAAGAGATCTTGTATTATGGGTTGAAAGTAAGACAGCAATCCCTCAGGACCTGTATAACAATATTAAACAACTCCTTGGGGTTATACTACACTATAACTACAATTCAAATTCATCCTAAAGCCTAAACCCCTAAACTTGGGGATAGGAGAATAAAAGTACCCTGAACCCTAAACCCTTG
>CAJNIZ010043021.1:38293-50794 GCA_905231905.1 Symbiodinium pilosum
AGAAGTGAACCCGTAGGGAAGGTTTGGGATTGAGGGCTTAGGGTCCCAATGCCCTCAAGCCCAGGATGATTTTCACAGCAAGGCCAGAAGATCTATGGGGACTTCCCACCAAGGAATCAGGAAAGGAAGCCTCTTCGACTCATCAAAACTACAACCTTTCAAGAACTCCTCCAAGCACCCCTCAAAGCATCCCTCACCTCAAGACACCCAATCAAAATTTCAAATTTAACGCAACAACCCATAGAGCTAAGTACACCTCACTGAAGGAATATACCCACAATGATACTAGGATCCCTACATGATCTGAGGAATTCTCCTGAGTGAAGAAAATGAGAATATAGTCTAAAGCCTATCCAGTGAAACTACTAGCAGAAACGGCCCGTGGTCCGAACTTAAGGGGAATTCGGAATGCTTCGCAAATGACAAGCCTCTTGACACTCCCTGTTCAGCTCCTTTGCGACATCAGACCGACCCTTCCTGGGGAAGCGAAAGGAATCCTTGCTTCTTCTATGTCGGGTTTTGGGTTTTAAGGTCTAGGGCCGTTTAAGGTCTAGGGCCCAGGGTTTGGGTGCGTTTCTGCAGCCCACTCTCGCACTGCCAGAAACTCGGGATCCCTCTTTGCGTGGTGTCATACAGTATCTAGGGCCTTGAAGGTACCACACTAATGAGACCTGGCCATGTGATATTGCTATTCACACCAGAAGCATTGCCATTAAGGTTCTTCAGCTTCTGGCAAGAAAGCTCCATGACAGCCTTGAATAATGTAGGGGTAATATAGGGGTCATATAGGGGATAATGGAAAAGAAAATGGAAGCTAGGATATGTCGGAATCGTCCTCTTGGCTTCTTGTAGATCCAGTGCCCAGATGCAGCAAGTCAGTTTCAAATGAGTGCTGCGCCCAAGGTACTGGTGCAATGAAACGAGAAAAATATTGCATCACGTCAAAGCCTTCTTCCTGGACTTGCATTCACTGAAGACTCTTCTACTATGCTTGGAATATGCCTTGGAACCTTGGCAACGCCTATTAACCCTAAACCTTAAACCCTAAACCCTAAACCCTAAAACCCTAAACCCTAAAACCCTAAACCCTAAAACCCTAAACCCTAAAACCCTAAACCCTAAAACCCTAAAACCCGAAACCCCAAAGGTGAAGCCCGCACCAAACATCGACCTTTGCGGAGCTAAGAGGCTTCTGCTGCACAAGCGAGGATGCCAGGCAGGCTGCTAGAGCCAGGCTTTCCTTCACCTTTTCAGGGTTTAGGCTTTGGAAGGGCGTAGAAGGGTTTAGAAGGGTTTAGGGTTTGGGGTCCAGGGTTTAGTTTAGTCAAGTTGGGAGTTCATACGATAAAAAAAGATTGTACGTAGTATCTTATGGTGCACCGAGAAATGTAGAAGTCCATACAGTGCTCAGGCTACCTAGCATATGCACCAAAATCGAACAGCCCCCAATTCCAGGGTCCAATTGCGTCCTGCTGATGATGATGCTGATGATGATTACTAGTCTTACCCTGTCATTGTTGAAATGACCCGCCGTTTCTCGTTTTGGGCCTCTCCATCTTGATAATGACCCCATGTGTAATTGCAGTACTGTGGGTAGGGGGCAACCTAAATTACAATTGTCACCTTATAAGTTATAAGAGCTCCCCACCCTGGCCAACACCCAACGCCTCCAGCGAAATCTCAATCGGCTGCCGGGGCTGAAGGGTTCAAGCCTTAACAAGGCTCAGGCGTGCATAGACGCTCCTGACCTCTTAAACCAAGATCTCGAAAATTCATCCTCCATACCGGCTGCAAAGCTACAGGAAGGCCAAATGAAAATGCCATTCCTTTGGCAAGCCAGCCCCAAAGACACAAAATTTCAACTGAAGACAACCACAAAGACACCTGATAGCTTCATAAACAGGGGACTCGAGTATGGACAAAAATATGCTAGAACCCTTATTCTAGGTACTCCCCCAAAAATCCTGATTTGGGGAAACCCTCATGTCAGAAAGCCCAGTGCAACACCAACGCTCAACCCGAAACCCCTATGTACCCCTTGTATTACCCCAATATAATCCTATATAATATAATAGTTTCCATTTTGTCTTCCGTTATCCCTATAAAAATCACATATAATATAGTAGTTTCCATTCTCTTTTCCACTAGCCCCATTTAACCCTATATACATAATAGTTGCATTTGTCTTTTCCATTATTCCTATATAACCCTCTATAATATAGTAGTTTCCATTTTGTCTTCCATTATCCCTATATAATCCCAATCTACTATAGTAGCTTCCATTTTCTTTTCCGTTATCCCTACATAACCCTATATTCTATAGTAGCTTCCATTTTCTTTTGCACTATCCCTATAAAACCCTATATAAAATACTAATTTCTAATTTCCATTTTCTTTTCCAATCCCTACATAACCCTATATAAATAGCAGTTTCCATTTTCTTCTCCATTATCCCTACACAACCCTCCCCTAAACCCTAAACCCTAAAACCCTAAACGCTAAACCCTATGTCATACCCCGCCTCTGCTGCTGAGAAATGCTGCTGCTCCAAAGCAAGCCGGGCCTGCTCTTAGGCTCCGGCGGGTCTGAAACTTCAGGTTGGCTTAGGGTTTAGAGTTTAGGATTTAGGGTTTTAGGGTTTGAGGGTCTTAGGGTTAAGGTTTGAGGGTCTTAGGATTTAGGGTTAAGGTTTTAAGGTTCTAGCAGTTTAGGGTCTAGGGTTTAGGCTTTAGGATTTCAAATTCTAGGTTGCTGGCGGACGGCTCATTACCAACGGTCCACCCTGGGCTCATCCTTACACTGTATCCAAGCTTCCCCCTTCTTCGTCCGCCACGGCGATTGCACAGCTCAAATCGTATCAAGCCAAAACCAAACTCCAAAAAGGGGAGACGAGCAACGACCTTTGTCCTCTTCGCGGGCCAGGAGAAAGGTTGCCACACTATGAAGCCATGAAGCTTGGGTACTGGCCCCACCCAGTAACAGTCTATATTCGGGGTCCTATTAAGGGCTATATATAACTATATTCTAACTGTTATCCAACTGTTACTGGGGGGGGCAGTATCCAAGCCATACCCTTAAGGCTTCACCCTCCTGAGCCCCGGACTCCCTGCCCACACCTTGAAACCCTCAAGACAGGATGGTAGAGTCACCCCTACCCTCCACTGAATAATCCATACAACACATTCCTGAGCTCCCTACATCCTAAACTCTACGCAACATGGTAGCTAGTGATGTTCTTTTCCATTCCCTTTTTCCCTACTTATCACCAGGAAGCCAACCCCCTCAACCCTGAAATTTACATCCATGAAAGCCACCAGATGCCATGTCGTTGTCTTCAGCTTGTCTGTTTATTTTTCCTTTCCGTCAAACTTAACCCGTAAACACTAGTTCCAGTTCTCTGTTCCATTCCCTCATCCCCTACTAACCATCAGGAATAAGCAAGTAGGAAGATATAATCTTGCTGTAGAGTGAAGACTATAGTACCTCCAAATACTATGCCAACAACCTCTACATACTCCCGGTTTTTGCGTATGATTCCCCATGGGTTTGAATCATAGAGCCCTAAACCCTAAACCCCCAAACCCTTGAACCCTAAACCCTACACCCTTACACCCCTAAAACCCTAAACCCTGGCTTGGATCGCCTCCTCCAGCTCATCCTGGGCCTGATCCAAACACCCGAAATGCGCCAAGCGCACGCCTTCGAAGCTATCAGGGATGAATTTAAAGTAGTTAAGGTGAGATACAGGGTATGGGATTTAGGGTATAGGGTTTTAGGTTTAGGGCATGGGGTTTAGGGATGTTTAGGGTTTAGGGTTTGTGGTATAGAGTGTAGGGTTTAGGTTAGGGTATAGGACTTAAGGTGAGATACCCGTATGGTAGGGGTACTGAGTGGGGAATTTTCATGGTAGTCTTGCAGTTGGGGCCAGGGCTTCAAAATGTTGATGCCTCGTTGAATATTTGAGCTATAGTCTAAACTCCTCGTATCCGCCTTACTAACCATGACCCCAATAGTCTAGGTTGGCCCCTAAAACCCATTGAAAAATATTAGTATATAGGTCCCCTATTAAAGCCATTCGGGAAAATATTAAATATCCCAGGGGCCTACCCAGTAGTACTCCTCTATTTAATCCCTTACATAGCCCAGCTTTGGTGAGTATAAACTCGCTCATTTGGGGGAAGGTGAATCCTTCTTACCCCTAAACCCTAAACCCCTCAGCAGCTAGGACTCGGATCCTTTATCCTTGGCGTTCCCCAGCCCTGATCCCTATCCATCCAACGAAAACAACCATGCACCTGAAACATGCGGGGTTAGGGTTTAAGGGTTTAAGGCTTAAGGCTTAGGGTTTAGGGTTTAGGGCAAAAACATTACAGGACCCTAAACCCCAAAATCTAAGCCCACGCCCTAAACTCTAAAGTCCCCTAAGTAGATAGAATATGGCTTTGGGAATATTTTAAGAAGATCCCCATATACCCCATATTCTACCTACTTAAGCGGGACTATAAACCTGAGGCTTGAAATCAAGTGACTGCCCCGATGAAACCCTCAAAGTTCCACACCCAATCCTGGCAGATCTACCCATTCAAGCCCGTCAGGCCAATGCAGAGCTTAGGGTTTAGGGTTTAGGGTCAGATAGCCTTCTCCATCGGCCTACAATCCTCTTCGTCGGGCGTTGAACCTCAAAACGTGGCCGGAAACCCCAGCTTCAACATCCCCCTCCACCCCAAACCCTCCGAAACCCTGTATGACTGCGACACCGTACCCAAACCCCAACCTCATTACATGTTGAGACATAGAATATTTTTGACAATGAAACCGATCCCCAAGCCTAAACCTAAGCCCTAACCCGAAAAGCCCCTGGTGCTTAGTAGGCAATTGGGGAGTGGATCCCCATATACTCCGCTGCAATAATTCTGCAATAATGCCTACCCATTCCCAAGTCCCTACGATGCACCCTAAATCCTGAAGCCTAAACCCTCAACCCTAGAACCCTAAATCCTAAACACCTAGATCCTAAAGCCTGAACCCAAAACCCCAAATGAGACAACCATTTCCACATTAAAAGCACCAGAATTTGACCCGGCCATCCTGACCTTTGGTGATGCTTCGGTCCAGTACGGCTTCCGGACTTTCCTCATTTTACGATTTAGGGCGTCGGGTTTGGGGGATTAGCGTTGCAAGGGCTTAGGGTTGCTGAGGGCAACCCTAAACCCCGAAAACCTCAACCCCTAAACCCTCAACCCCTAAACCCTTAGACGCTAAACCCTAACGGGTCAGGGTCTAGGATTCATAGCCCTCAGGAGAGAGGTCCTCGGGTTACGGTTTCGGGATTCGAGCAAAGATTTGCTTGGCGCGGAGGTTCATGGGCAATTATATGGGCAGGTTCCCAAAAAAGGTGTTTAGGACTTTGGGTTTTTGGGTATCCCTAGATATTCGGTGCCGTAATATCATCCATAAGCAAAAGGCGCCGACAATTCCATATGTGCATTGTCGTTCATGGCTGGGCTGGTTGACACAAGCTGCTACATGGAAGTATATGTCCTACTAAAGTCCAAACTCCCAGTATCCCCTATAAAATGCCCTATATGACCCTCTTTAAGGAGTTTAGATTATAGCTTATATATCAGAAGGAACGATCATGATTAGGGGGTAGGGGTCCGCGGTGAAGGTTTAGGGTTTAGGGTTTAAGGCGTCGTGGGGGTGTAGAATTTAGGCTCTAAGCCCGAATTATAACCCTCGCCCCAAACCTTAAGCCCTAGACCCTGCACCAAAACTCGAATCCTTAAACCCCTGACAACAGCTTAGGGGAAAATGAACTCAAAGCCCAAAAACACACTCTCAACCCTGAACCTTCAGCCATACCTGGGAGTCCAAGCAACCGCAATTCAACAGCTGCTCCTCAAATCATGTAGGCATCCTATCCTATCTATAAAGAACGGGTGTTTGGAAATACCTCTTGTTTATGGTTGTTCGCCTCCTAAACCCACAAAGCCTTAAACATAGCTCTAAACCCCGAACACCCTTTTGTTCAAAACCCCTTATATAACCCTGTGCCCTGAAGCCTAAGCCCTAAGCCCTACACTGTCCCTACACCCCAAACACTAAATCCAAACCCTATATCCTAAACGATAAATCCTAAACCCCAAATCCTAAGCCCTGGACTGTAAACCCGAACAAACCTGTCAAGCCCTACCTCTGAACCCTAAACCCTAGACTCTAGACCCTGGATCCCAAGCCCTAAACCCCCCCAAAGCAACAACGCTAAACCCTAAACTCCATTCCCTAAACCCTCACGAAGGCCCTCAACTCTGCGTAGCCCAAGCCGCATCTTCTTCCGCTGGAAGGCGGAGGCTCTGTGTATGGCCCAGTCCTCGTACCTGTTTTTCCATGAAAGCTTGGGCCTAGGGTTCAGGGTTTTGGCGTTGCAGATTTTGGGCTTAAGGTACTATGCGTAATACTAAAGATCCTGCATGACCCTCAGTACAGGATGCCGTCGGAAGTATGGTACTGCAGCATGCTAAGGCCTATGCGCCGAGTTGCTGGTATCAACATTAGAGCTTAGGCGTAAAGAAGCGTCAGCCAAGCAGCAGCCGCAGCAGCAAGAGCAGTAGCAGTGGCAGAGGCAGTAGCCGAAGCAGCCAGAGGACTAGCAGTAGCCGTTGGAGTAGGAGGAGGAGTAAGAGTAGGAGAATTTTTCCTTCCCAAGGTTGATGTTATAATCAACACTTGATACTCGAAATCTGAGTGGCGTCTAGAACCTCTAGCAGAACAGAAGACCCTGAACCCCGAACCCCAAATCGCAAAACCTGCGCCTTCTACACCAAACCCTAAACCGTGAACCCCAAACCTTAACACCCAAACCCTAAATCCTAACCCACAAACCCCAAACCCTAAACCCTGAGCCGTATACCAGCATAATCCCCTCCCCCTTTTATTAAACCGTCCCCACCCGCCTGAGATTAAATACTCTCATACCGAAAGTAACAAACCCCTGATTAATAAACCCCCTCCCAGTATTAGGGATTATAATAGGGATCCTAGAACTTAGGCGTTCAAAAGGAAGGGTTTATTAGTCATGGGTCTGCATTTCTTAATACTAGGGGAGGATGGGAGGGGGGGTTGAATATTAGGGGGAGGGGGTTAGGTAGCATGCGGAAGGAAAGGCCAGGCCGGGACCAGCTCAAGGAGCAACTCGGGTTTAGGCGTTAGGTTTAGGGTTTAGGGTTTTGAGGGTTTAGGTTTAGGGTTTAAGGGTTATAAGTTATAAGGGTTTAGAGTTTGGGGTTTAGGGTTTTAAGGTTAGGGGTTGCAGGTTTAGGGTTCCAGAAAGATCTGCAGGATAAGGCCTGTGAGTTTCGTATACTATAGAGTGTATGGATCAGGAACAAAAACTTCGCAGATTTTCTTGGCTCCTACAGCCCCAAGCCCAAACCCTTCACCTCCTTAACCTTGAAGCCTCTAAACCCTGAACCCTAAACCCTAAACTTGAATCAATCCTACATACTCCCATACAACCTGAATACAGCCTTTCATGGGGCTCCAGTTCATATCCATCCAGGCCTCGCCATCCAAGCAGTCGGCTGCGGCACCTGTGTAGAAGAGAAGTTCTAAAATCTAGGCTTTAGGGCTCAGAGTTTAGAAGCTTCATCCTCCACCTTTCCTACACGGTGTAGGGTTTGGGAGGTAAGGCCCAGTGAGGTGAAACAATTTGGGGTCTTCTGCGGGGCGCCTTGTTTCAGAACATGCCAGGAGCAGGAGCAGGAGGAGCAGGAGGAGCAGGAGGAGCAGGAGAAGAGGGCATAAAGCTGTGCTAGCGGCGGCAACAGCAACAGCCGCAGACGACACCTGTCGTCAACGTCGCCGTCGCCACTGTTACAGCAAAAGCAAGGGGAAAACACAGGCGTAATGTAGCAGCAATAAAGCAAGTAACAGGCAAGGCCCCAAGAACGCTTCATGCAGCTACACAGTTTTTACGAAGCTGAGACAATCCCTTGCTAATGCTGCTGCTCAAGCAGGTATTCATGCTGCTGACACTGCCACCACCAACACCAACACCACCGCCGCTGCCACCACCACGACCACCACCCCCGCCGCTGCCACCACCGCGACCACCACCACTGTCACTACCACCACCACCACCACTGCCAACACCACCACCACCACCACCACCACCACCACCACCACCACCACCACCAGCACCAGCACCACCACCACCACCACCACCACCACCACCACCACCAGCAGGTGAGCTGCTGCCACCACCTCCTTCACCAGCAGCAGCAGCAGCTGCTGCTAGAGCCATTGCGCTTCTCTGCAGCTTTTTGGACCACTGGTAGTATCACCAACAACCACAAACTCAGAAACACCGGAGGCGACTGCGTGCTTTTTTCCTATAACTAACTTGCTCCATAGCCGAATTCGACCAATTCCTGCATGCTCCTCGTGAAAGCAAATCCGCTGTATGACGTTTGATTGCTAGTCCCGCCACTCAAGTACGGACCAACAACAGGAGCCCTATCTCCAATCTTAACATGGATAGACAACCTCAGAAAGCTCTTCCACTAAGAAGCTATGATAAAGCGGGTCTTCAACACAAGCATACACAAAGCAGCGTGATTTGGGCAAAGACTCGTATGGGTAGTTCCCACGATGATCCCTCTTCACTCATCTGAGATACATCCTTCATCCTTGAAATCCTTGCAAACCTTGCCGAAACCTAGGGTGCCAAGAGGTACCCGATTTGAATTTGGACTAGCTGCACCGCGCTGAGATCTAAGCCCAAAGCCCTCAAGCCTAGCCCTAAACCCAAGACTCCCCAAACATTGGACCCAAACTACCCTAAACCTCGAACAGTGGATCTTGAATCCAAAACCCAACCAAATTCCTGCACTTCCCAGCTGCTGGCAAATATGGAAAGAACGGTAGATAACTTTAGCATTGCCGACCGTCCGCCGCCCATATAAGTAAAAGGGCACAAGGGCTTAGGGTTCAAGGTTAACAGGTTTAAGGCTTAGGGTTTTGGGGCCCTTAACCCTAGATCGTAAACAGTAACTTCCATTTTCTTTTCCATTCCTTCACTCCCCACTCAAACGGCAAGCAAAACCCCAAATCGTAAACCCTAAAGGTTTAGGGTTTAGGGACTTCGGGTTTAGGGCTTAGGGACCCTAAACCCTAGACCCATAAGATCTGTATAATCCCAGCTTCCATGTTCATGCTCCATGTGGTGTTCATTCGTTCCCTGCCAAGAACTGGCAAGGAAACCCTAAGCCCCAAACCATAAATCTCTGAACCCTGGATCCCTAAATCCCTAAAGCCCTAGCGCTAAATCCCTAAATGCCTACATCCCTAGACCCTACACCCTTAATCCCTAAATTCCCCAAACTCTACACCCAAAATCCCTAAACCCCTCACCCTAAACCCCTAAACTCTGAATCCTAAATCCCTAAACTCTAAATCCTAAATCCTTAAACCCCTCACCCAAAACCCCTAAACTCTAAATCCCTAAAACCCTAACTCCAAATCCCTAAACCCTAAATCCCTAAACCCCTAACCCCCTATAACCCTATAAGATAGTAGCTTCCATTTTCTTTTTCATTCACCCCCCCAATCCCTAAACCCCAAACCCTAAATCTGGGGTAGCTGCGAAGGAGCCCTGAAGCTTGATTTCGGCCCTTCTCCCCAGCGTAGAGCTCCGCATCCTGGAAAGAAAAAATTTGTGGAATATTGGGTGTAAGGTTTAGGATTTAGGGTTTAGGGATTAGGGTTGAGGGAGAAAGGATTTGGGGGGTTTAGGGTGTAGGGATTTGGGTGGTTTAGGGATTTAGGGTTGAGGGTTTAGGGATTGGGATTAAGGGTGTAGGGTTTAGGGATCAGGGATTAGGAATGTGGAGCTTAAGGTTTCTGATGTTTTGAGTTTAGCATTAGCGGTTCGGTTCTGGGGTTCAGAGTTCAGCCTCTAGGGTTTTCGGGCCTATGGTATAGGGCTGAGGATTCAGGATCTTGGACTTACAGGTAAGGTTTGGGGCTTGGGGCTCAGGTTCATGGTGCTGGAGTTTAGAAGGGAATAAGAGAATGTAAGATGTAGGGATTACATAGGGATTGTATTCCCTTATTCCGTACTGACCACCAGTAAGGGGTGCAAGGTTTAGGCTTTGAGCCGCCGTCGGCTTTCTTCCTTGGGACAAATATGGATCACGGTCGGATTATGCGATTATGCGCCATGGAGCATAAGGGAGGTGGAGGGTTCAGGGATTGGGGTTGTGGGGGGGCTTCCGATCTCTGAGCCGGGCCCTGACTTGGAGTATCTTGAAATGCTTCTTCATACTGTCAGAGTGAGTTTAGGAGGGGCAAAACTCAAGGAAAAAAATGCGTTCAACAAACCCCTGGGCTGTTCGGGGTGGCGAGAAACTCCACCTTCGCCACTGCACCAACACCTCGCGGAAAATGGACCCCGCCGCAAGCACACTCTCCTAACTGTAGATGCCAACATGCCATGACACTGCTGCGCAGCAGGAAGGCTTAATGAAGAAACCTTCATAGTTGAATCCACCTTTTGGGGGCCTTGTTCCTTTGGTAACTGGCGACTAATTCTTTCGAGAGAATTTGCCCGCGAGCCCCTTTCTCTTTCCTTCAACAACAGCCAAACCCAAATCCCTGAACCCTAAATCCTAATCCGCGTCCTTGAGCCAGAGGCCCAGCAGTCCCGACTTGCTCCACTCGAGCATCTCCTGAAGCGTAATTCTTGGAGGGACATATGGGAAAATATTATAATATAATATGATATAATTTGATTATATATATATATATAGAGGGATTATTTGGGGATTATATTCCTGTATTCCCCACTAAGAATCAGAAAGTAATTGTTGGATTTAAGGCAGGTTTGGGACTTAGGGTCTAGGGTCTACGGGTTTACATTGGCGAGATTTGGGAAAAAAGGCTGGAGGTTTAGGACCTTGGGCCCTAACCCTAAAGCCTGAAACATGAACCCCCAAACCTGAACCCTAATCCCTGAACCCCAAATCCTAAGCCCTGAACCCCAAATCCTAAGCCAAGTTCATGCATTAGCGGGCTTGGTATTGGAGTCGGATGCCGCTGTATGGATTCTTCTTGAAGTATTTTTTTGGCTGACTGTAAGACCCTCCCTAAAGAAGTTCGAACTGTGAGCCCCGTAATATAAACAATAGGAAACCCAAAAGTTAGAGTCCTACGAGTCAAGCTAAAGCCAAATGGATAAGCAGCGGATGAGGTTGGGGGGGGGATACCTGGTGCTTAGCGCTGAAGGAATGGATTTCTCTAGTGATCCCGGTAGGCTCCATATGAGCTGGCGTCAAAATTACTTGATTGTGGTAATGGTGCAATTTACTTAGGGTGCCCTGTATCGTTTTGCAGGTCTGGGAGGTATCGTTTTGGGGTATCTTTCTTTAGGGTGCTGCGTATCGTTTTGCAGTGGCTTTAACATCTTTGTACTCATTGAACAGCCACCCTTACAACGCTACAATAACGGGAATGCTGACGCCGTCTCATGCAATCCCCTAATCCCCTTTTTATGGCTTAGAACGTAGAACCATTCCCGCGTTTCTTAGATTGCACCAAGGAGAAACGCACTGAAGGGATTAGGGCTCTAGAGATTGCGGTGTCTCAGGGTAGCGGTGCCCTTCGGGAATCCTATAGATACAGGGCAATTCAGAAGGGGCTACTTGAGAAACTTCCACTAAAAGAAGACGTCACCTTAAACCGCACGAGGATTGAACAGGTACCAAATAATTCCCACCGCCGGCGCATGCAAAGCCGGTACGTTGGGTGGATTTTCGGTGGAAGCTCTTAGTGTTTCTGGCGCCGTCGCCGAAGGTTTCAAGCTTTGGATTTTGGGTATAACCTTTAAGTTTAGGGCTACGGTTCAAGGCTTAGCGTTTAGGATTCAGGGCGTAGGGGTTCGGCTTTGGATCTAGGATTAAATCTTTCACATGACTCTCTGTACGTCGAGCATGAGGCTGGCAGATGTATCACCATGCCCACGATTACTCAAACACCGCTCGATTAAGGAAGCTGCAGCGAATCAGATTAGGGATCCCCGTATGGGGTGAAGCTATCCCTTGAGGTCAGGGTATTGGGCTCAACTGGCCCCCATCAAAGTCAAACATGTTGTGGATTCCCGTAATTTCCCCAAACGTTGTCAAAGGATTTTGGCCCTAGAATCAGAACCTCATCAGAACATGATAGCTCTCGGGTCCTGATTCTAGGTGTTGGGGTAAACGATTAACATTAGCAAACGTGAACCCTGAGACACATAGAATCTTACCACCTAGAGACCCGAATCCCTGAAATCCATGTCTTCCTTGTAGCCCTAAACCCTGGCCCCCATTTCTTTTCTACGTCAGGTTGTCCGAACTTTGAATCCCAAGCCCTAAACCCCAAGCCCTGACCCATCCCCCCAAAACACTCAACCTGAAAAGCCCTCTAAAACACCTCAAACCCCTGGTAAAACCCTAAACCCTAAAC
>CAJNIZ010043022.1:0-47020 GCA_905231905.1 Symbiodinium pilosum
AGATAATAAGTTGGTAATTCATTAGTAATTCTTTTTCATTCAAGGCTTCATGTCTCACGTTCCTGCTGTCGGGTGATCTCCGCGCCAAGCTCTCCGCCCTCGCTGCCGCCCCCACCCGCGGCTGCGTCGATGAGCTTTGCGCAGGCAGCCTACTGTGGGACAAGTGGATGTCTGCAGCTCGAGGGTCTGGATTTTAGGCGTTTGAATGTCAACGTTGCTCTGCAGACTGTGCATGTTTAGGGTTTGGGTCTGAGGCCCTGGTTTAAATTCGTTGTGAGTCTTTGGGATGCTTTTTGGCGTTGCGTTTCAGGCTTCAGAGCGAGGGGTACCGTACCATTCATGAGCATGAAAGGGACCATGGACATTCGTACCACTCATAGGCTGCCAGCGCCGCACGTGCTGCCCCACCTTCTCAGCGTCATCCATGATGTGGGCCTGATCATGGTGGGATCTACAGGAACGTCTTGTCGAAATGAAACCCCCATGGCCGACAAGGCGGGTCTCCTTACAAACGAGCCACCAGAGCTGAGATCAAACACTGACCACACGAACAGCTTCCTGACCTTGTGACCTTGTCCAAGGCTTAGACCGACTCATGGTCTCTGTGTTTTTGCATGCACTGCGCTATATATATATATATCAGTAGGTAGATACGCACACATATGCATATACATATACATGTGTACATATATATATATATGTGCGTATCTATGTATCGCCTCTGCAAGGGTGAAGAACCTTGATGTTACAGCAGCAGCGTCAACAAAATCCAGATAGGCCTCTATCCCCTTCCAGCATGAGTTTGTTAGGCAGACTTCAAATGACATTTAAGGCAATTAGCCTCAGCTACAGAAGCCCACCAACCCCTCCTGGGCATTCACCATCTCCTGCATCTTCTCGTGGAGCCGCAGAGGCTCGCGAACCTGTGCAGGTCGGGTCTTGCAGCCTGTTTAGCTCATGTTGAAGCTGTTCACGCGGGAGTGGGCAAGCTTGAAGGCTGACATGGGGGCCAGGTTCAACTTGTATGCATCTCTTCGACAGGCTAGGTATTCATCGCAGTTCAGCACTCTTTTTGACTTTCACATTTTCAGTGGGACGCCACAATTGAGCTTCTTAGGCGATAGGAATTGCTGTGCATGCGCAATGTCCGTCTTGAGAGTTGGGTGCCCTTCATGCCACGTGCTCCTAAAAGTATCGTACACATCATGAACAATTCAACGGCCAAATTGGCGACTGTTGCTTCCACCGCCGCGCCTTGGGTTCCACTGGAAAGCGCAAGGACTCCAGGAAGGACTCCACCTGGCATCGGCTGAGTCATACAAAACGAGAGGCATTGAATATGTCGCGCTCTAGAAGTACCGATCTCCCTTGGAGATAGTCATGACCATTGGGGGACACTCCGGAAAATCAGCTGTAACGGGCAAGTCGTGCCTCTGGCCGCATCTCTTCGCGTGCCTTTGGATCCTGCAATGTTGTCAGGGATACACATTGAATTCCCTACCGGCTTTTGGAAATATGGCATTCTTGAAAGGCTTTCTCTTGGCTTGGCTGCATCAAAAGAAAGAATTCGAATCATTTCAACCCCCAAGCTTATTATGCAAACATGTAGAAGTTGACACACAAGAGATCAGTTCTTCAGTCTCTTGAAGTGCAGAAGTTCAGATAGACATATCAGCCGCTAAACCCCAGCCAGGTAGATGGGCTCCTCATGCCTAGAGGCCTCGAGCAACGCAGGAAGCCTATCCAACCAAACAAATGAAATCAACGGAGATCGAGTCTGAACTCCTAGCTTCCCCTTAAACACCCTATATAACCCTATAAGACTCTCATGTTATATTGGGGTTATATTGGGGTTGCAGGGTACGTATTGGGGTTATATGGGGTTATATAGGGATAATGGAAAAGAAAGTGGAAATCTTTCTGCTTAGTAGGGAATCAGGGGAAACATTCTATAATGGAAAAGAAATGGAAACTACTACATTATAATAGGGTATATACAAATCCAATTCCAGTTCTGCAAACATGTGCCATTTCCTCGCAATATGTACTGCACTGTACTTCATTACAATATGCGTTGCCAACACATGCGCGCGGGTCAGTGCTCAACAGAATTTTGCGCTCACAACCTTGTACTCGGCTCTGACTGTTCCTGCAGATCGAAACTATTCTAAGCCAAATACGCTAAATGAGCAAACCAGCGTAAGCATGGGTGCTTCACTACCTTCTGCACTTGTTCAGCAGCTCCTGCCCCTTCATGATAGAGTTCAGGGAATGCTTTCGCCACACCGTAGCAAGATTCTGCAGCTGCAAAGCCGCAAATTGCTTTCCTCGACTGGAACATAAATCTGTTTGATTCTTTGTATAACACACCAGCAGGACCGACAGTTGCAGCTTTGATCACAGGCCTTCTACGGAGGTCGAATCCATTGTGCAAATTGTAGAGGGCGCTTTGGAAACAGATCGGAGTGAAGGAGCGCCGCATCTCAACATCACGGGTGCATGTACTGTTTCAGTCAAACACTTGCAAAAAGCCCTACATGCCCCAAAGCATGACAGGGAGAATCGTTGGATGCCTGCAGTACAACAACACCTCCCACATCACCCGCACGCGGGGTCTGAGTAGATGCTAACAGCTAACATCCAAACAAACTTTTAGAAACGGCACCATGTTGCTTGTCCTGGGCTTTTTGCAGGAAGTCAGAAAAAGCTAAACCCTAAACCCAGAAGCAGGTGCTCAGCAAGACCCAGCGTCCCTCCGAATCGAACTGGTTCGAAAACCTGCTTTCAGACAGGATCAATCAATGGCTTCATGCAGTCTAGGAATTTTGTTGAAGGACATTGTCGGCCGGTGGGCTTTGATCGTCCAGATTGTAATTGCTTCAAGGCATGAGGGTTGGAAAGGCGGAGCAAAGGCACCTGTCCACATTGACGTCCCTACATAACTTCAACAAGTTGACTTCACCAGTGCATGATGCAAATGTCCCTGGTTACCAACTTCCATGCCAATCCCTGGCAAAGCCTTGTTCGCACCAAGGCTAACCTGAGAGAGCCCATCCTCTTGGCTCTCCCAGCTGCATCCCAACTTATTCTTGTGAGCTGATCGCTTCTCGCAGCAGCCCGCAGTAAGTGATATGCTGACGCTAAACTTCATGCTATCATAGGTTTCTGGGGGCACCACATGAAGGCCACCGCATCGTGGAGGCCAAGAGTGCCCTCGGCCTTCACAGCGCCCTGGACCTGACAGCTAAAACATGCCGAAACCTCTCTGCACGTACTTCAAGAAGATCCGCGCCGCGCCTTCTTGGCGAGTTCCGGTGTGATCATCATGCCTGGCAGGTTTGCCAAGGTACCATTAAAGAGTGTAGAATCGGGAAGAGATGAAGCTTGTACAAGGATCAGCTTCAAAAAAGTCAGTCTTCCCGTGAGGTTTAGGGCTAGCAAAATGCAAAGAAACCCAAACCTGAGCAAACCATTCAAGCTTTGATACCAGTCTAATTCTGCTGTTTTGGACAGTCAGACAGCTCTTGCTGGAGCCAAGCGGCTTGTCCTTTATGCTACCAGGCTGCGAAGCTTCTGTCCCTTGCCTAGTCCACGCATACGCCAAGCTCCTTGCCTAAGTTGTTGGATGGTCTGCGGAGCTTGGAGCCCATCGTAACACCTTGAGAAACTGAAGGAGCCTTGAACCCACACACTCCCAATAGGACAGAAGGCCGCCAGAAATTTGACCAGTCACTAGACCTTCAACCCTCAAGTCTGGAAACTCATGCAGCGGCCCCAGCCAAGGGGCGCGTAGTCCCGAAAGGTCATGGAGGCCGAAAGGGTCAGTGCTGCATAGCTCCTGGCATCATCCCTACTTGGCCGACCAGAATGTATACTGCGTAAATGATACGTGCACAATCTTCCCAAGCCGCCGAACAGCTGACGGAGATCAAGTCTCGAACTAGCCAAGTCTCTGCAGTGGCTGCTTGGTGTCGGTGCCTGTCGTGTGCACCTTTTGGCTTTTGTCACTCTAGGTACACAAGGATTTGACACTGTTTAGGGATTTTTGAATTCAAGAGGGTCACGAGGACAAGAAGGCTTTTCAGGTTGATTATCACGGATCGCAGTGTTTGCCTTCCTCCTCCTGCTCCTCATCCATACCTTGGTATGTAAGCTAAACCCGACCCTAGAGGCGCAGATTGCTCCAAGGCTCTCACTACTATAGTATACATATCTGGATTCAGGAGCCCTTGGCACCTGATCGAAGAAAGTGAAGCGCCTGTCCATGGGAACACCCGCTTCGCTCAGCAACGCCTGAGTCATCTGGAGCTTGCCGGTTGCTCTCCTAACTAGGTTCCCCCAAAAACGGGGCAGACTTTGCTCTAGAACATCGTGCACCATCTAGTGAGGTTTGAGTAGCTGCGTGCAGCGTTCACGTTGGCCCTTGACGTAGCTGGCGCTTGCCAAGGCACAGGTTTCACGGCCCCACGGAGGATTACCATCGGAGCATCCCTGTCATCAAAGTAGGCAACTCCGTCCTCGAATTTCAAAGGCTTGAGGCGTGTTTACTGCGCTGAACGGCTTCCTTGTAGTATAACCAAAACTTGGAACCAAATCAAGATCCGCCCAAGGTTCAAAGAGTTCTTCCGGAAGCCTTGGCGATTCTGCAGAAAATGAACAAGCTGCAGCAAAATGCTATCGTTAAAGCGGATTTTCGAGGAATGTAGTGGTTTCGCACATGTCCCCCACCCTGTTGTTACATACCCCTTTGTTGCGGCCTGTCGTTACACGCCTTTCTCGCGAATGCTTGGCGCTGGTATACCCTACAAAAGATCCAAACGTCGCAAAAGTGAACTGGTCTGCCGTATAAAAATCCACGAAGCATCTTCAGCATCACCTTCGCGACTTCCTCGTTGGTGAATCCCATCACCAAAGCACCGGTGTCGATGAGGCAATGATACACAGGGTCCTCCCAGAAAGGCAAGTGGAGTTTGGAAAAGCTGATGTTTGAGCAATGTGGTGGCTTCGCAAGGCCAGCTGTCCTTGCTCTCTGCCACCTTCCTCCTCAGCCGCAAGAACCACTTGTCATCTACATGTTCAGAACACATCCTACAAGCTGCATGGCGGGCTATGTTGAAAGTGCTTGCGTCTGTGCCAGAGAAGCTGATTCATCCTCCTATAGCCCCAACAAGATGGCTGCCAGGCTTCAGGATACTCTCCGGCGACCAGTCTGCTGGCATCTCGATGAGGGGTGGCACTACATGCTGCTCGTCGCTCAGCACTGAGAGGATCTCACCTCACCGTTGCAGAAGTTTTACCCAAAGCATCTTCACGCAGCTTGCATGCGAAACACCATAGGCCTTCATTCTCGGCTTCGAAGAGACATGTCCCAAGGTCTTCAGGCAGCAGCGACGACGGTGTGCCTGAGAAGCCTGGTGCAGACAAGAGCCCTTTGCTACCTGATTGCTGAAGGCATCTCAAGCCCAAAACCATAATGCAGCGGCATACCATTGCATACCTAACACATCCTTCCAAACTCCCACTTGCCCAGGCGAACTGATTTCTGCCCGTTTCAAGCTTGCAGCGGGCTGCTTCTCCCCGTGCCTACCCCGAAGCAGTGACAAGTTGCGAACACTGAGGCAAGTCACAGAAATGCTGAAGCTTTGAACCGTGCAGGAAGCAGGCTTGGCCTATGCGCGTGGAGAAGAGCATCGAAGAGCCCAGCTCCTGCAGCGTTCTTTCGCAATGCCCAAACTCCCTGCGAGTGTGGCATGCCAGTCAATGAATGCAGGCAACGCTCCTGCCCTGTGGCGGACAGCTTGTAGGGCTGCTGTCGCCTCACTGAACCCAGGCTTCAAGTCGCAGTTTTGAGCATAATCTGTGGCGAACGCAGCAAATGCAACCTTGCAACACCCAAAATCAGACCCAAACAAGCTCTGCCCTTCGAGCCTCTGCCTCAGAACTCAAGGAACAGAAACGTACTCCGCTACTCTGAAAGTCGAAGCAGAAATCCGCAAATTGGGGTGAGAACTAGTTGTAAGGGTCCATACCCACATCATAAATGGACCAAAGGCTTTAAAGTCAATGGTAAGTGGCAGCACGGCATCAAAGACCATGGTGAGCAGGTACCAGAGAATGATTTCGGGGACCGGGCCGAGCAGCTCCATGGCCACCTTCGCCGATCACAGCCGATACTGCGGGCAGTCCCACTACTACAAATCCGAATTGAAAGAACACCTACACTACCAGTCATGGCCTTACACCGAACGCAAAGCTCAGCTGGTGTGCACCTGCGCATGGCCTTCGGGCTTCTTCTCCTGGACCTCTCCGCCTGGCAGAAAGGCAACCGCTCACGACATGCTTTTGCGGGCAGCTCATAAACACTTGTCTTTCCAAAAGCGCACTCATAAGCAACTACAATCTGCTGAGGGAATGCATGAAGAAAATGTTCAACCGTGCTGACGACGCTATCGTCTGGGGCCCCTGGGGCGGCGTGACCTGAAGAGTAGATCGATGAGATCTTGATCCCGTGCCACATGGCGGTAAGCTCTGAGGAGACAAGACAATCCCATGCCTACCTTTGCAAAAAAGACATAGCCCCTACTCAAACTGAGATATTCACTGGGGTCTAGTAAACTTGGGGGCCCACTGCTTAAGGCTTGGCGTGAAAAAGCAGCCCTGTGGCATAGCAGGACTGCCGAATACAGGATTCTGCAGCAACACTGTGCTGATGGTTCCGTCACTAACATACCTTTCTCTGGCAGTTCCGCCAGACGTTGGCCTTGTGCACAACCCAGTTGTAAGCAAGTAAGATTAGGTTGCATGGACAGAGCCCTGCGTCTCGCTCTGGCGCGGGGATGTAATATCTGGGCGAGCGCATGGTGGATATTCTCCCAAGTCTCTCCAAGGCTCACACTACTTCAAGAGGCAACACCGTATGTGCCTCTGAGCCTATTTGGAACCCTCTCTGACTGTCGGCCTGCAAGGGCAGCATCTCCTGCGTCGCCGTCCGGCTTCTCCTCCTCGACCTTCTTTTTCTTTTTCTTGCTCTCCTGTCACGCGAGATGACTCCATCAGATTTTGGCTGTGCTTGCCTTCTCCAGAAAGAGCTGGGATAGAACCGTAGCTCGAGTGAACCCTAGCCTCGTCGCCAGTTGATGACGACAGGGCTTGAAGCTCTGGGAGCTTCAGGTCGTCACCCCTGGTGTCAACACGCAGTTAGGACATGTCTGGGAAATTACCTCGGTCGCAGGAAATTCGACTGCAAGACCGCATCGTTTCACTCTCAGTTGCTGAGTTGCTGCTTGCAGCTTCAGGACTGGCATTTTCGTTCAGAGGATCTTCGAGGTCTTCATGGGTAGTACATGGGGAGCCCCAAGCTGATTTCAACTCAGATCTTCTGAGACACTCTTGAGACCAACGTAAGCACAGGGTTCAAGCCAGTTCAACCCACAAGCACCGAAAACAACGTAGAGCCTCTTGGCGTGGGACTCGACCTGCCGGATGTCGCGCTTCTTGTGCGACTTGAGATTCACTTGGACCATCGCTTCCTCACCAACATTTGTCTAAATCTGTCTCCACCCCTTTCCCGGTTCCTGGAAAACAAAACGGTTAGTCGTGGTTCCACCTCAGACGTCTATTGCGAATTTGGTGTGCCAGATGGCGAGAGGAGGAGTAGAACAGTAGATGCAAAGCCGAGAGACTTGGGATGTCCTAAAGTTTAAAAGCTGCTACCTATACAAAAAGTATTAACTAAACCCTTTTCAGTGAGGATTCACGGGATGCAGGCCTGGGTGAGTATATTTTCCGGAAACATTGACAAGTTTTGCAGTAAGGTTGTTTGGGTTGCCTGCCAAAGAACTTCTTGATGTACGCTTCTTCTATTGACTCTAACAGCCCATATCTTGCAAATAGATGCAACAGAATCTCTGACGCATGAAAGGATTGTCCAAGGGAAGACAAGCACAGGACAATAACAATTTATGGAACTGCGCTTGCCTTGCCACTGCTCAAGACAACGTCCTCTAACGCTACTTAATAGAGGACGCCAAACAACGCTTGAAATGCTTTGCCAGGGACCGGTACACCCTGAGCCCCCACACCTACCTGAAAGTACCCCAATTGGTACACTCCACATCTGCGGGCAGCAAGCCAGATCGATCTCGTAGGGCTGGGCACCGAAGCCTCGCCAAATGGGCTTAAGAAATGCCTCTTCCGGGGGATCCCAACCCTTATGAAGTTCCAAGCACTACACTACTACGCCGTCCCAACACACAGCCTAGCCGGCTCTTATTGTTTGGCCATCCGTTTTGGTCAGGTGCCCGTATGTGCACGCAGCGTGCAAATGGTATCACTTCTTGCTGTACCAACTTGAGATTCACGATGAATGGCTGGAGCACCAACCCAGTCGCTGAGAATCATGCAGAGGCCTTGTTTTTTCTGAGCCGAGAGGCAATTGCTCACTGCCGCAAAATCTAGGAGGCTGACTCTGAAATCTGAGGCTATGTGAGGCTTGCTTCTGGGCAGACGGAACCTAACAGCGACTACCAGATAAGTTTGGTGTCCCATTGCCTTTGAAGCGTATCTTCGTCTGCTTCATCGCCACAGCCTCGCGGAGCTTCTCCTTGGTTGGAATTGGTGCAAGAATCGGTCCCATGGGTGCATGAGCTCCTCTGCTCCTCTGCTCCTTCGCAATTACTTACGTAGCAGGAGACCAGTTTTGGCATACCATCTGCTACGCAGCGAAGTTTGGGGGCCCTCATCTCGAAACATCCCCCCATGACATCCACCACTGAGACAACGACACGTCACAAAATCACAACATTCTGCTGAAGAGGTCAGATCCTTCACATTCTCATGTCAGCGTCGTTATTATAAACGGGCTGGGATTAACGAAATTCCCCTGGGGCAGAGAAAATCCTGAGCTGAGGCTTGGGATTTACAATTTGATGTTTATTGCGAACCTATGATTTGCTTGATTTGCCCTATCCACATGTTGGCCGTTCAGGAGGCGATTTTTATAAAGGGGTGGAGATCATAAACCTCAAAAAAGTAAAACACAATCATGGTTTGCAATTGAAGTCAAATTCAGAGAGCTCCTACTCTTACCCGTACTCCGAGAGAGCTCAGGCCTCAGAGTTTTCGTTATGACCCCCAATTTCTTGGACCTTTGTTTCAAGATTGGTCCGCCTTGAACTCAGGGGGGGTATTTTAACGAGCCAAACACTACTGAATCCTTCAGTTCGACCTGAAGGAAGCAAAGATACCCGTTTCTAAGTCAAATATATAACAATGCTACACTGCTACAGCCAACGTAAAAACTATTTGCCGAGCCGCGGTAATTGAGTTCGGAAGCTTCTTCCACCTCGATTCCCGCAAACGAGGCTACAGAAAAGAAGAATATGTGAATGTAACCTTACCATAGACAAGGCTGAGCCACTCATCGTCCAAGTGAACCTCCCAATTCAGCGGCTCCAAACCTGTGGGCCGTATTTGTGGTCTGTTCGTCTGCCGATCGCTTGAGTAGCGTAACTCAACCTGCTGCCCATGCCTCCTGCAGATGCCTTGCCACCCTTTTCCTCGTAACGCTTGCTGCCCAGGTCCTCTGCACAAAGCGGCTTGCTTTGAGGGGAATCGTTGAGGATCCGCAGGATCAATGTTGGCCAGATTCACTCGGCCAGGGTGTGCGAAGCGTTTACGCCATCAGGAGCATCCACTACAGCGAACCTAGACTACGAAGGCAACATCCCCTTTGGTTTGTCCCTACCACGTTGTGCTGATGTTTGCACCCCTGAATCCAAGGTAGACTCACACCCAAGATCTGACTGAACACCCACAGTATGCTCACTAAGACAGCCAATCGTTGCTGAAGCTCCCCTGAATTCTTTACTGTCCTTCCATCGTTCGAAGAGTATGCAGGTGGGACGCGAGCCCCACGGTCCGGACTCCTCAACAGCGTCATGATGCAGGATTGTGGACCCAGGCCTGGGAGAAAATGGTTACTTCATCTATACAATGTATGACATTTCGCACATGGAAGCCCTGCAGGGCCACATTCATTCTCTGCCCATGCGACATCAAAGCCACCAAATCCCACCTGCACGAGGACAAATGCCAACGCAACCTGCAACTCCTACACTAGAAAGCGCTCATGAGCCTGTGTGAAAGCCCCTGTGGCCCCAAACCAAACCAGGGAAGCAGACCTTAAGTGCCAGGATCTGCACTTGGAATGTCGTCCATCTAGGAAGCCCCAGCCCTAACCCCAAAACTCAGCTGGGCCCGGCACGCGGCCGGATTTCATCTGCAGGTGGTGAAGCATTTGCACGGTGTCAGACAGTCGGAGGCCCTCGTAGCGGTATGCCAACCTGCCCATGTCAGGGGTGGGTCCTTTCTTGGTGGGTCAAGATGGCAAGCGGCAAGAGGTTACACCATTTGATTTGGATTTTGGGCCTGATCTTTTGACATCAGGCTTTCGGCTTCATGGTTGAATGCTGAGGTCCTCTCACCGTTTGCTGGTGTGCTTGCTGCACAGCACCGGTTGAGCAAAAAGCCAAGGGCCCCCTCAATCCCAAATCGCCGTACTCTTTGGGGAGCTTTCCACGTGAGAAGCTGCATGAACTACATGCAAATTTATCTGAGGGCCCGAGCAGAAGGTGTCATGAGGCTCGAATCCCTCTGGGCTTCCAGGCACTGTAAAGCCGATAAGCACGTCTGGCTGCGCAAACTCCGCTGCCGGGCTGGGCTTGTCCTACAGGAAACATGTGACAGAGCAGACAGCTTCCGAAGGTCCCACGGCTATGGAACCCAGGTCAGTCGTCGTGGCGCGCAACTTGTAACATGAAGATCTTGAACGGGGACCATCGTTCTCACAATTGCCCGGAAGGATTCACAGGAATTCAGGCATTTACAGGATCCAAATAATGCACTTCTTTTCTGCAGTCGTCAATGCAGATTTCTTGGCCATCTAAACGAGAGATGTTCAAGGCTCTTTGGGAGGTTTGTATGTCGGCATGGCTTCGGCCTTTGCCACGAAGGGGACGGCCAGCAGCCGGCGGCTGGACGGAGCCTGTGACGCAGCAAGCGGGAGCCCCTCTAGGACTGTCAAAGAGGTCCTGTTTCACAAACTTTCTTGAAAGAGTGTATTCTTGTGTATTCCTTCTCAACGAAACCTTCTAAAGCTGGTCTGACCTCGCGTGCACTCTGGCTCACGGAATCCTCAATCAACCCCGCGCCCGGTGAACTAAGTGTTGACTGCGGGCGTGCAGAATCCACGTGGAGCATGGATCATCGTATTGGCAGGTAGCAGGGGGCGATAAAGCCTACGGAAGCACTGCAAACATCCTCCAAACAAAGCAGAAGCTCATGTTCCGTGCGTAATGCTGCCCAGCCCTGAAACAGCCACTTGGTGATCAGAGGCCTTCTGATTTTCAGGCTGCTGCAGCTCATGCTCGGTCAGAAGACCATACCTTGGAAGGCACACAGATTTTCATTCAGAGTGCTGGGAGATTTGGGTCTTCGTAACGAGGCTCCAGACCCAGGCCAGGAGGATGCTAGGGGGATCTTCAACTGCAGGCCCTCAGCCCTTAAATCCTACTTTAATTTGATCCCTTGCTGCGTTCCTTCTGTATCCTTTTGTGGCATTCTAAAATCGCGAAAATCTAAATGAGAATGATTAGCCTTTGTCAGCCCACGCTCGAAATAAGTCGCAAACATAATTCTTGAGGCATCTTGAGGCGTTTTCACCTGATCATCAATCCCCTAGCTCCAGCCCTGAGCTACTTAGCTTAGCACTTGAACTATGATTGACGAGCAAGCTCATTCTTCGTTGTTGTCGAACTTCATGAGGAAAGGACAAGGGCGGACGAAGTCGAAACTGCAAAGACATGCGAAGACTGATAAGCTTTGACCAACAGGGCATACGGAAGTGGAACCGTAGAAGCCGCATGGCAAACCAAGACCCGAAACATCAAGCAGTACAAACCGTTTACGACAGGCTCAGACCATTTGCAGACCGGCAACTGCACTCGGTCGATCTTCGAGATGACGTGCGGAACTAGGCTGAAGAGCCACTCTCGACCCAGGGTGAGCAGCTTGCCCAGGGCCCCCTCGGCCTCCCAGGTTCTAGGTTCTAAAGTTTCATCGGTCGTTGTCTGGCTGTGAAGCAATGTGAAGCAGACCATCATGCTGTCAATATTTGGCTCTCACGACCAACTCTCAGCATCATCAGCAGTGAGGCCAGTGCCACCGCCTCCGCCGCCACAGCCACCACCACCGCCACCGCCGCCGCCGCAGCCGCAGCCACCACCGCCGCTGCCGCCGCCACCAGCAGCACCAGCAGCACCCGCACCAGCACCAGCAGCAATCAGTGATCATGCCTTTGTAAAGCTCTGAGCATGGAACGCCCGAGTCACTCTGCTAGCCAGCCTTGACTTCGACCCTCGACTTGCACTTGGACTTGAGCAACTCTGAGAGCTCCTGAGCTGATGCAGGATGCCATGCCGTCCGCGAAACCCGGACGCATGCAAAACGTCTCCTATGCACGCAACTCCGAGGAATCCCTTCAAAGACGAGTCCAGGGTCCATGGAGAGGAAGTCGCAAACATCCTCGAACTCGACCCCCTCTCTGAACTTTTCCGCCTGCAACGCACGAGAAGTAACCCGCCGTGACAGTCATGTAGACCGTATTTGTCAGCTTGGCTTTGCAGGGAGCGTTTTGCCACTGAGGGTTTGCAGAACACCAGGAGTGACACATGTTGCACAAGCAAGTCGGCTACGAGAATGCATCCAGCCGAGCGACTGCACCAAGAGTCGGCAAGGCACCAACTACGGTTCCTGGCTGCAAGCCCTTGCACCCAAAGATAGGTTTACCCGGCCTCTGGCCGAGTTACCAGCCAACAGGCCAGCCACTCAGCAAGGGGCCTGCGCATGGATTCAATACGTGGCAATCCTACTTTCTCAAGATTCCAACTGCAACGACTGCCACTCGACTGCCCTGAAGAACCTGGGGCACTCTAGCCATGAGAGCTCAAGACAACTTAGCACCTATTAGCAAAGTGTTGCCTCGTTTTGGAGTGTTGCCTCATGACAGAGGCATGCCACGGAAACAAGCCCGTGCAGACCCCATCAAGTATATGGGTACTTCAGACACGCTACCAAAACAAAGAATGCTGCAATGCACGCGCACGCAGACTTCCTTAAAATGATGCGTTTGACGCACACCGAAACAAGCACCAAAGCACGCCTACGGAGGTTCTGGTCGTACCACGGCCGACTGAGCAACACCAAATGCGGCTGTTTCTGCAGCGTCAGCATTTCGTAGCCTCTGGTTGCGGTGTCCAAGGTCAAAGGCTGGTCTTCCAAGATTTGGATTAACGTTGGTCAGGGTCAGAAGGGCATCACGCGGTACTGACAGATGCAGCTGTATTGTTTTGCAGCTGGGGAAAACATTAATTCTGCCAGGCTTGTTGAAGGATGTGTTGAATACGTCGTCTCGGACCTCTCGTGCCAGCTAAGCACTAAAATCAAGTTGCGCTGGCCTCAGCTAGCCTTAGCTAGGCTTAAGACGAGGTCTTCGAAAGACTGACTGAGGAGCCTCCATGTTCGTACTGTATCAGAAGCAAATTCCAGACCAAGACAAAGCCTCTCGTTGCCTGCGTAATACTTAGTTTTATGCGTGTGGCATGCGAATTTGCGGGAATTGCCATGAGAGCCTGCGTACATGTCGCGCGGTTCCGGTACAAATCAAAGCCCATGCTAATCGGAAAGTCTCAGAACTCTAGAAGAACAACAAAGAAGAAGCTGCGAAGTCCTGCCAGGCTGCCTTTCGTAATAATTTGCGGAATCCTTTCCTCCAACTCGGAGATACGCGCAGCAGCGGCATCACCAACCTGCCACCAGGCACTCTGGCACTAAAGAGAACATACCTGAATGCTCTTGCAGGAATTTCTTTTAAGTTTTGGCGGAAGCTGCAAAACAAGCAGGCTCTTTCCACCGCAGCCTTGCCGATGCAATTGCGGATCTCCGGGTAGAAAGTGCCTCATGGCACAGATGGGCATCTGCAACATCACAAAACAGAACCTGGACGTTCCTCATGCAACTGTTCTATGCTGGGCGTACATCTCGACTCAGAACTTCTAGCATACCACAAATGCCAGATAGGTCAGACCGGACGCAAGAGATCACGGTGAGTTGCCTGCAGCAGCATGGCCCTCATCGTTCAGGAAGAGGGCATCCTCGACTGGACTTCAATACTGTGCCCATGCCCAAGTTAAGATACCGCCTGCGACAAGAGGCCAAGTCTCAAATTGCTCCTCTAACCACACGTGAATGCTCTACCGACCAACAAAACAGAACTTTTCAAACAAATTCTTACGCCTGCCCACGCGCCGCGTTGTGCGCGCAGGGGCTGTTCAACCCCATGAGAATCTTAAAGCCGCCCTTAGTCATTCTACATGCGGTGGGGTTTTAGATCCCCTTCCCCGGCGTGAAACCTTGGAAAAACTAAAAAGCCGCCAGCTCGACCTGCGACCGACTTGCCAAGCATCCAGCAGATGAACTGCAAGGTTCCAGCGCTCGCAACCCAGGTCATACCTGCTACCATTCTCTTCTAGCGTTATGCCATGTTATGCCCATAGCGCTGCTGGGCCCTGCGGAGGATTGGTTCGTATGCGAAGCAAGGAATACTGCACTTGCCCTCAAAAATGCGAGCAAAGTACGCCGGAATCTTGTAAGTTAGTAGCTTTCATCCTATGCAAAGCTAAGCACTTCCCCACCCAGGATCAATAATCCCACTTGGAACAAGATCATCCATAACCTCTCGATCACAAAGTTTCAAAAACAAAAATGGAGGCCCCTCCAAAAAAAAACATTCTCCAACATGTTCCCCATTCTCGGAATTATTTGTGGTGACCACAGACTCAGACTACTACACTTGCTGACACCTTGTTTAAAAAGTGAAATATGAAAGCTCAAGGGTGCATCTCGAAATTGCCGATGGGGAAGTTGAGCTCTGACTTCAGAGGATGCAAGACCAAGTCCACCTGCTGCAAGGAAGTGGATGTCGGCTCCACAGGCTGCGGGCTAACAAGGTCTTAACACACTGCTTTATGCACGTTTACGGTTCTAAGTAGCTTGCTATCCATGCGGACTTTCGCAACTACAGGTCAGATGCCAGTGCCAGCCCAGTTCGATGCATTCCAAACTTCTTCAGATTGCCAACTGAATTCAATTCCAGCACGCTGAGCCTCAAGCTCCCATTTCCCATCTTGTTGCAAGGCGGGGATACTTCTAGCATCTCCCAGCATCAAATCCCTTCAGTTTTCTATAGCAAGATTTGGGCATGACTTTCGTAAATCAGGTCTCTTTCTCTGTTCAAGCGTGTCTTGTGCCGTGACTGCACCTCTTGCAGTTGAAAATCAACAAGACTTCCAGCTCCGCACATCTCAGAGCCGTTGACTGTGCTGGGCAACTCAGCTCATGGTATTCTACGGTTACAGACGCAACTCCAGGCAAGCGACACGTCTATTCTGCTGAATGTCGCTTGAATGTATCGGATGCCTTGTCAGTTTCAGCTACTTGGTCACGAATAGGGCGAAACCTTCACGACATATCCGCAGAAGGAAGATACGCCGGAAATCAAGTAATTCCAACCCCTTGCAATATGATGACAAGCAGTCCTTCTTACAATTTGCCCTCAGCAAACCTTCAGGTGCACTAGTGGCTTCGTGTCACCGCCTCGTCAATGAGCGCACAGCTGTTGTTCCGCAGCATTGCCTCATGCTTCCAAAGGCTTCTCAGCATCTGCCCCGTCTTTGGATTTTGCAACCCCTCATAGCTAGAGGATTCTGCTGCAGATCTGGTCAAAACTGAAGCCAGTGGCCAGGGCCACTTAATCTTCAGTAATAAACCAACTTAACCCCAAACCTCGAAGCACTCCTCTCCAGCAGAGTCACGAGCACGTCAGCGATGAACCCGGCCATCACCCGATTCCCCTCAACTTCCTGCAAGAGCCACAGAGGAAGCTCATGAGGCTGGATAGCTCGGTTAAAGGGCTGCCGGCTGACCGTCTGAGATTTGGAAGGGATTCCTTGGGTTTAATCCGCAAAGCCCAGCAGCCAGCAGAGGTTGAGGTTTTTGAATCTAGGGTTTAGGTGTAGGCCTTTTGCGATAAGGGGAACTGCATCAGTCTAGGAAATTTCAAGGAAGAGGAGGTGGCCCTCGCATCGATCGACTGGCGTGAACTCTTGTACGTCACAAGGCAACAAATCTCAGTCAGGCATGAACACAGAATGTGGAGCTTAACTATGGACATCTGCAACCACATCACAAAGCATCAACGCCCAAAAGCTAAACCTAGAGAGCCGGATTGAGGTCTGCAACCTCAGCATCCCTGACAAGAAGAGCATATTTGGAAGTCCAACAAGTTAGATGCATTGCCAACACGCCCCAACAAGACTGCTCCCGCCGCAGCGTCCTTATTCACGTCTTGCATGCGCGTCTTCAACCGGGTCTGGGACACAGAGTCCTTGGCCTTCAAACAAAGGAATTGGTAGGAGCTTGCGTAGTCGCACCAACAAGCCCAAGATCAACCAGCACTTCTGCTAGCCTTGTGCATCTCCTTCTTGTATTTGTTGAGAGTGTGTTGGTGCCTAGGCTGCGTGAGGTAATGTAAAGGAAAAGAAAGCAATATTCTCAAAAGGCCGCGAACCACAAGCAGAGTACAGAGGAGAACTGCTAATGCCCCTAAGTGGCAGATGGTTGAGCTGCAGAAGCTCCAGGTGCCGCAGGAACATGGACTTGATTGCCTGGCGGGCGGCAGCTCAAGATGGTGTATGTTTACTGCCTGACCTGCAGCGAAAACAATCCGCAAATGCATAATACCATAGCAGATGGCATTGCAAAAGCCCGGAACTCCAAACAACACACAGCCTTCCACATCCCGCTAGACCCTGCTTCAGAACAGGTGCCTCAAAACCTACAACGAAAACCAGAGATCCAAGCTTCCAACTAATTTCAACACCAACTCCTCCCAAGGATTTCGCATCTTGCTGCAAAGAAGATGGCAGTACTACACTGTCGACCCACCCTGATCCCCCTTCAAGCAGGCCGGACAGTCGGCCGGGGTCGTACAAACAACCGCCGCATCCCGCTGGGCATCAAAGAGCTGCTGCTTGATCAGCCTACATGGTTTGAGGTTGGAGGATTCCGTTGGGAGCTTGGACCTTCACGTTTAGGGTTGAGGGCGGTCCGGAAGGATGCCAGTCCACTGTCCACTATGCAAACGCTTGGAAACATGGGCACCAGTCAAAAGTTCCAGGCGCTTGAAAACGCCAGCCAAAGCATGCCAAACAGTAGCCCAGCCACTGCACATCGAAGGGGTCGTCCTGCGTGGAGTTGCACATATGGGGTTCAGATTCAAAGTGCTTCCCTGAGAATCCTAAGATACTGGCGGGATTCTTCCAAGCAGATCCCCACTCATTATGCTCGTTTTAGCTCGTCAACTCGAACCCCTCTGACCAAGGCCTCAGCCCACAAGGTTCACACTCTGTCAACCACCGAAGGTTGAAATGCCTTGCCTCCATAATATAGAGATTGGACATACCGAATACATGGGGGGTTATCCCCAAGATTTTATCCGGAAAAATTCCTGGGGGCATGGCGGCATGAAGGGCAATCGAGAATACACATCAAAGGGCTACGGTTAGAGCCTCAGAAATCACCAATTTTGAATGTTCATGGGGCTTGATTGACGTGGTCCGGAGGCCTGAAATAGAATCTTTTGGGCCAAAGCTGCAAACTGAAAATTATGGCATGCCTCCTCAAGCACTGTCGTCAGCCCTCGCCTCCCACTATTACCGTTAAAGGCTCAGACTTTGTCGTCGAAACTCTTGCCTCCCACTATCACAGCGGGCGGCTCAGGCTTCGTCGTCTTTGTCGTCGCCAGCCCTCGCCTAGCGCTATCACAGCGGGAGGCCCGGACTGTGTCGTTGTTGTCGTCGCAAATATTGTCGCTGGGAAGCTGCACCAAATCCTTCAGGCCTAACCCCCAAACTGATCAAGTACTGACATAAGATCTCCTGAGTTCACCTTTGAACTAGGGCGAACAACACACAAAAAGATCCTGCAAACAGGTCCAGGGACCCGAAAATAAGATCCTGGATGAAGAATTGATGAAAATAAAGGTTTGAGGCTTGAGCCCCTGGATTTCACTTTACCGCATCCAACCCCTATGCACAACAGAAGGAGCGCTCGAACTCCGCGTGTTGACTTAGCGTTACGTGCGTCCTGCCCCATCATTCTGCTGAACTCCAGTGTCACCACTCGCTTTGCCAGGATCTGCCCAAACATTTTCCTAGGCTCAGGGCTCTGAAGGGTCACTGCTGACTACTTAACCACGATGCCAAGTGCTCGAGCGAGTGCAGAAGTTCTCCGTTACCTTTTCCAGTTGCTGATTGGTGTAGGTGGCTAGCACTGCTGCTGCTCACTTTGTCAGAGGATGATATTGGCACAGCTCCAGCTCCAGCTTCAGCCGCCGCCGCCGCCGCCCGCCGCCGCCGCTGCGGCTGCTGCTGCTGCTGCTACACTGCTTTTACACCCCAACGAAGCTTTCAAAGGTTCCAGGTTGCTAGACTAAGCTAAACTTCTCTCAAGGAGCACGCGCTTCCTAACTGCAAACATCTTGTGGCGCTAGAGCTTATGACTCATGAGGGTTTTGCGTTGCGTCTCAAACGTATCTTGCCATGATGGCCGAGTTTCCGCATCACATTCCGCGTCTGTGCCAGAAGTGCCTTGGGAACGATGTTAAGAACCAGGCGGCCATCATTGCCCAACCTTGCTGCTGCGCTTACTAAGCATCCAAGACAGTTCACGGAGAGGGCTAAATTTGGAAGAGGCATGGGACATGAAGTGGGGATACTGTTCAAGGTCTGGCAAGGCGAGGAAAGAAAAGTCACTAGCCACGATGCCACGCATTCACATGTCCAAAGGAAATCCACAAAATATCCTGCAGGTGACAAAGACCAAGCAATAAAGACTGAAGCGAGATTTGCTGCGTCATGATGACTCTGGGATTGTAGCATACTCGACATGTCTACAAACAGGCTCACAGCAACCGCGGTCAAATTGGAGTGAAATGATGCAAACAAGCCGCAGAAGAGTCAACATCGGGGCAATGCAAGTGGTCTTGCCAGCACCTGAATCTTGTGACAGAAGCAAATGCAAATTACATGCTGCGTGGGACTGGCTGCAACGACAAAGTCCCAATATGTCCTTGCTGACCTCCGCGTAGGCCAAGTCTGACTGCATGCTGGCGAGCTTAAGGCGTTGAAGCCCACCTTTCCTTTACAGAACATCTGAGACCACATCATAAGCCACATCAACCCGTGCATCTCAAAAATAGCCCAGCTTGAGAGGTTCAGACGCCTAGCTTCCTACACAACGACCTCTAGCAGTTACCCTTGCCCGTCGTTGCCTACACCTCAACAAAAATGCCCTATGCACTTAAACTACATTGGTTCTCATTGTCATCTTACTCAAATTCGCACATTCATGGCCTAGGCCCTCTGAAGCTTTCAAGACCACGGACTGTTACGTTTCCTCAGTGCCCGCCAGGGTGCCCATGATCATCTGCGCCACCAGGGAACGGCCTCCGAAAGCTTCCTCGGCGAACTTCTGGATCAGTGTCACCTGAACATTGCTTCAACGCTCAAACTTGTGCCCGCTACGCAAACGGTCGGAAAGCATCACCATGTCTACTTGGAGCTGACGCCGCGGCAACGTTTTCTCTAAGCAGGCTCCAGCCTGCTGCTTTCGCACGAGGAAGCCGGTGACGTATTCAAACCTGAATAGCCGGAGCGGCAAACACAATGGTACAGAAACTCCATATCTGGAATGACTTCGCCAGGGCCAGATGTCGCATCACAGTGGCCACTTTGATGATCAAATGCCCGATTCCTCCTCACCCGACATAACCTGTATCCTGGGCTACTGGCAGAAGGAAGGCAGGCGAGATCTCCGCGCTACTGTCAGTGTAGTTCCTTCGGGTCAGGCCGAATGCACACAGGCAGGGATTAGGGTTAAAGTACACTTGCATCGCCAATCCCTATATATAGACCTTGAGCGGGTGCATGAGATGTAATGTAAGGCGTCAGGAAACATCCAAGCAGCTCGCAAATCCTTCGTTAAACGCGGTGCTTCTGAACTTTGCTCAGCGGTGTAGCATGTGCAAGTTCTAAGGCTTCAGATCTGCCTCAAGAAGGCTTCTTCACCCTGTACGGAGCGCGACGAGAACCCTTCAGAACAAAAGAACGTCAAGATTCACCCTGTAAGGAACGTAGCAAGAACCCCAAAGAATAGAAGAAGACCAAGCTGGAATGCAAAATCCTTTGGCAGATTTTATGTCAGATTACAAGCCAAACTCCGGCACAACTGCATGCACCAGGCTAGGAGCATTGTTCTGGAGACCTAGGCAGCGAGGATGAGTGCCGAGATGTGCCGAGGTTCCGCTTGCAGCCCAAGAAAACGGCCAGGCGGCCAGCTAGCGTCTGCAGCTCCTGTGGCAGGAAACAGGGCTCTCTATTTGCTGCTAAGACTGAACCACAAGTACATCCATCCTTGCAGACCACCTCGTCCACGCCGGACTTCCTTGCTTGAGCCACTGCATGTGCAGCGCTTGCAATATTTTAGGATCATGGCCTGTCTCTCTACTGGTGATCAGGAGTAACTTGTTGTGACCCTTCCCCTCTGATCTGCATTGCCTGCTTCGCCAATCAGAACATCGGCAGAATGCAAAACTGTCGTGAACATGAACGGAGCAGCACATCTTGTCATGCAGGTGCTAATGAGCAACACTCAACTTCTCTGTCGTCACAGTCCGTTAGCTCCTCCCCAACTGATATTCAGTTCTTTGAGAACCTACCATGTCAACATCCTCTGAACGCCGCTAGGTGTCTGTGCTCGCTTCACGGCCGAGCGCAAGTCCTGTAGCGAACTTAGGGCCAACTGCGCCTGCGCGACACCTCGGGAAGGTGGATGGTGTGAGTTGGAGGATGTAGCCATGTTAAGATTCGAGTTTGGACAGGGCGTTGACTGCTGAGGCAAAAAAGTGTGGTGTAGCGTTGTGAACTTTTGGTCTTGGCCCTAAAACAAAAGCAAATCTGGACCAAATTTAGCGATATGCCTCCTCAGGTTACCTGCAACAGGTTTTTGCTGTCAATTGACATCCAGTCAACACATTTCGTTGGAATCCCTTTTTTGGACGCAGGGGTCCCCGATCAAATTTGCAACCCTGGTCAAACAGATTTTCTTATTTAGGTGGCACGTACGGGTAGTGCCTGGGACACTTGCAGACTATCGGCGGCACACGTAGAGCATCATCGCCAGGATCCCTCGGCCCACAGACTGAGCCCTTGCCGTGTTCGACACCTGAAGGTGACTTGGTGCAAATGGGAAGGGCCAGGCGCTAGATAGCGGGAGAAACGCATCCCAGCGCACTCTGCATGACAGGTTCTCACTTGCATACTCGAAGACATGCAAAAGTCACGCACCCATGTGGCTGCCACATGATGTGGCTGTGTGGAATCTTCCCGGCTTCTCGGCCTTGCCTTGTTCACTGCGGCAACACAGCCCTCAAAGAATCTCTCGTTATCAAGCTCCTTAGCCAGCACTGGTTTCAAGCTTCTGCTTCTAATTTAAGACAAACACCAACCGAAGTTACCTGAATCTCCCAAAACTGTTAGACCATTTACTCAGGGCATTGCGGGGCCACACTATGCACCACGTCAAATCTGGAATCCACATGTGTTTCTGCATTGCAGGGACTGCCACAGTGAACTGCACCGTCAAAACATTCCAGACACCCCATGTCAGCTGCAGAGAATCCGCACCCACGCACCACTCCAGCCACAAGTGTCCTTCTATGCCACCTCTTCCTGGACAGGAGGGTATGACGCAGGTCTGTAGCTCGGAATGAAGGATGGCCCGGAACCCTCAAATTCACATCCTAGTGCCAAAGGTTGGATTTGCTAAAAGTTGGTCAGGATTCAAGCTCACGAGGCTCAACATAAGGGACGCTCAGTTTTGGGCTGGGGTGTGAATTTGCAAGTGTAGCCTGACAGCATCTCTCCTACACATGCAGAGAAGACCTCCATCACATGCCCATCACTTAAACCCTTGGCGATGACTCATGAAGCTACCTGAATATGTGCCAAGGATCTTCCCAGCCAGAAGCGAGTTCCGTCCCCCTGGTCTGCTGGAGCTTCATCTGCTGTCTGCAGCATCTCTGCCCGCATTTTCACCACATGCCTCTGCTGCGAAATCAAAACGCGCCTTCATACTTTCCTAGAGAAGCAAGCTCTATCCAGTCAGTCCACGAAAAAAGAATGGCAACCTTTAAAAGCTTTGATGCTAATCTCCTGGCTCCACGATGCTGTGGAAAGGTAAGGCTGAAGAGAACTGCGCACACTGGATAGTGGCATCACAAACACAGCGATCCTTGCATGGGCAACGACAGATATGCAGCCGCAAAACTTCAAGTCATCTGACCATGCGCGCTTCACGGCAGATTCCAGCCTTAGGTGCTCTGGAAGGGTGAGTATGCCTGCAGCAGTTGTAGGACAACCGATGTTACGAGATCTGCCCGGCTTGAGGAACAGAGTCCAATACCCGATGTCTGACTAGAAGCCTGCCTGAAAAAAAGTCAGGCTTGGGGAACTACTCAACATTGGGACTGCAGCTCCCCTCGAGGCTCCACAGAAAGCAGACTGGGAACTCTTCTAGGACGTCCAAAGCAGGCTCCAGGTGATCTGCCGAGAGATCCTGCGGAAGGCACTTGAGCCCACAGCCTGGCGCAGGCGTTGGGATGAAACAAGGCTCCCTTCTTGAGCTGCTGGGTGCAGGATAAGATTCCAAGTCAGACGGCTCAAGATGAGCCATGCCACACGACACTCAGAAACAGCTCCACGTGAGTTTATGTCGCCGCCCTAGAGTCTTTCGAAATGCGTCTTGACGTTACAAGGCTACTGCACTACCTCCATTCTGCTTCCATAGACTGTGCTGCAGCAAGTTGGTCAAAGCACTGCAACAATACTCCTGCATACCGCACTCTGCCAGATCCAGACGATCACGTGCGTTGGACGAAAGTTAACCAACAAATCGAATGATGGACACTTTCAGACTTGACCCAGCAGCAAGCAGATCGAACACAATGTCGAACTCACCGCCAGCACTAAAACTCAGAATCCCAAGCCGATCCAAGCCTCAATTTCACACGCTTGATGCCTAAGCTCTAGCTCTTGACCCGCATTGCCAGACTTCCAGAACAGCCCCAACATCAGGCACCTGCAGTAATCCACAATGAATGTTAAACAACTAGTAAATTTTGCGGAAGCTCCAAGCCTTGATCTTAATTGATCAGAACATGGTTGCATGTAAGCTCTGTGACCCAACCTTTGCGGCTGCTCGCGCGCTTCAGGTAAACTTCCTTGGCAGCTCAAACACTGATTCCTTCAAGATGGCCGCTTCAACAACCTCGCAGAATGTCTGGGCCGCCTAGGCCTTGAAACATCCTGCAATGTACCAGCACCCGAAGCACTTCAAGCGCAGGAAGCAGCCAGAGCAGACAAAAGGCGAAGTGAATCCGTGAATTTATCCTTCACATGAATCCTCAGGCTGCGACATGGCCGTCCAGCTTGCCCTTGATGATTTCTCCCGCAATGCCTTAGCAACCGAGCGGACTTTCATTTGGGGGTAGGTTAAGCCACCTACTGGCTGAAAAGTTTGGTGGGGACATGCCAAAACCTCTGCAGAACTTACAGCACCGTATTCACCAAAACCACCCGAAATATCCCGAAATCACGCGGCAACACACGCAAGCCCTGCTATCAGTAGCCCAAGAGACGGGTCATGCCACCAGGCAGGGACTTCAGCCGATCAGTAGTGAATGGATTCTCTGGCACTGTCACTGACTCCTTTGGTGGCAGGCATACGAGGGAATCTTGAGGGAGAGCGGTTTGTGGAAGATGGGCAGAGGGCGTCAGCGCGTTTCAAGGCTAGTGCAGCGCAGGCATGGGAAACTCTAGGACATTGTGAGGTATTCCAAAGTGCTGAGGCCTCGAGAGGAATTCAGAGCAACGTCAACGCCTTCTCAATAGAAATGTTTGCCTTATTATGTACCTCTAACTTCTGCGCGACTTCCATTGCATGTCCAAAACGTATGTTCTGTGCAGTGCGTCAGAAGTGCATATAGCCTGATTTTGCACAGAAGTCCACCCAATGTCTTCCAGTACCCAAGAAGGCTTTCAGTGGGCGACAGCTAACTACTAGGCCTCTGCCTGGGTCAGTCAGGGGCTATCTACATACATTGTAGTGCGCTGCGGTCCCTCCTCAAAGTCGCAAACAAAGTCATTCGAGATGGACTGGAGGGGCTGACCCAGCATGGACAAGACCTCAAAGCACGCCAGCTGGAAGCAACCACTTTCAAACAATCCCATCAGTCCACATGCTGTCACAACTCTCCATAGTCCGTAGGTTTTCAGCTCGACGTACACGGCTCGCCCACGTTGGCCAACACGAAAAGGACACTAAGTGCTCATGAGAATGCATTCTAAATACCTTGGAGGGAGCAGTGAACAAACAAGTAGCCAGCTGTATGCACGAACTCGAGCATACCGAACATCCCGGCTGCAATGCACTGAGCGGACGCCTCGCGGCCCTCACCTTCAAGACTGGCGCTGCGTCGGGCAAAGTCCAGCAGGCGAGGTGCCTTGCTTTCAATTTGCTAGGCTAGGCGCTTTTTGGCCGTACTGGGATTGTGGAATCAGACTGTTGTGCTGCTAGGTGTGGTTTGAAGACAGACCAACAGACCAAAGGCTTGCAAGCAAACTGAAGCCTGATAAGGCTTCGCTCAGGCTGTGCACATCTGCTCGGCACCATCGCAGACCCGCTTTCGTTCCCCAATCCAACCAAGAAAAATTGCAATCTTGAAGGGCAAGAATGCAGTGTTCAACTTTCCCATCCACTTGACATGCCAGTTACACGGGGCTTCCTAGATCGGAGGACTCAAAGCTTCTTCGTATCGAATGAGGCGCAGGAGGCGGCAGAAAGCGCGGCATGGCTTCCTCACCTTACTTCAGCGGCAGAACGAACGTGGGCCCAGGGCTGCTTGTGCAAGCGATGCGGAGGTGACTTCTCATACATTGTCTGGGGCTTGCTTTGGCCCGCATGATTGATCCATCCCCAGCTCCGAGAAATCCATACCTCTACATCTCAGAAGCTAGTGCAGATTTCTTCCATCAGTGCATCCAGGGGGGTCCCCTGAGCATCCTAGCAAACTCAACCTTTAAAGACACCTGCAATCAGGAAAAGGCTCCCGTGAATGCCCCCCTAAGCGCGAAGCGTGTCGGCCCCTGCGGCTGCAATTTCAGAAGTTATTAGACGGGCTTCTCATCACCTGCCCGAACTGACTTTATAGGTTCAAGAGAGTATCTGTGGCAATGTTAGCCCAGTGCACGTCACCTGAACAAGCTGGATATTGGAAGCCCTCGCTAGTATGATAAAAAAAATCCTGAGGCAAAAGCTGATGGTGAGGCGGTCAGTCTTGGAGTTGTTCTGGCAGCTAACCTTGGTTCCAACTAAAACCAGCGAGCCTTGGGCTGCCCAGGCCAGTGAGCCTTGGGCTGCCCAGGCCTATGACGGAGATGAGGTCTTGGGAGCCTGGCCTAGCCGCAGCTTCATCTTACAAGGAGGGGTAGAAGGGGTTCGCATCTTTCCCGCCGAATCTATCAAGGCCCTTAAATATGCCAGATCTAAGCAGCTGCTGGCGTCAGCGCCTCTGCGGAACTGTAGCCTGGCAGACTCCCCCGTATGAGTTGCTGGCATAAGCGATTACCCAAGGTGCACGGAATGAATGCGAACGGATTTCAATGTAGCTCAGGAGTCTCAACATGAAGAAGGGTCGCCATGCAGGGTCGAGAAGCTGTATTTAAAGCCTGTCTTTAGCTCCCACTCGCACTGACCTGACAGATCCTGGGCAGGGATCAGAAAAAGGCAAATATCACCAACAAACTCCATGCGATGCCCACGCTGCGAACCACAGAACTTACCAGACTGCAAATCTTGCAACAAATACCGAAAACATTAATGAAACAAGGAAAGCTACGCCGAGCAGAAGTCAGCAGAAGCTGCACATACACGACTTGCACGAGGGTTGTCGGAAGGAGCCGGAGCTGCGCTAAAAGACCAGAATCTCTACTAACTCGGCATTCAGGGTTTAAACCGCCAACGGGTGCATGAACACCCAGACACCTGCTCGCCCTCTCCGGCCTCCATCCTTCTCGAGTGCTGCGTGCAGTTTATTCAGCCAGATGAGGCCACCCTTCTCGTCATGGCCGATCCTCACGCGGTGGGGTAAAGATTTGATCACGAGCGCATAAACTCAAGCGCCCACTGTTTGAACACAAGGATTGGGGCGTACCCTCCTGGTGCGAACTAGAACGGAATCTACTAACAGCAGCTGAACTGCCAACTTGGCAGTTTCAAGTTTACAGTGTTAACATCGTGCTCAGTTTCACAGCCAGGTCTCAAGCATCCATACTTGGACTCTTTGTACAATTTCGCCTTGGATGCAAACGATTGCAAGCAAGCATTCACAACATCCCCCGCAAAGGAATCATCTGAAGTGTCATGCGCCAGGCTGAGTGTGTACATATATGCGCTGAACATCACAGCAAGTGTCCAAGGGTGCTGGTGCAGATTCGCTGAATAGGCTCACTCAGCCTGGCAAGCCATGTCGGCGCCCGGAATATTGGTATGTAGGCCCCAAGTTTCCATCTGTGCAGCCTGGCTGCGGCTTCGTCAAAGCTCGGTAGCATACCGGTTGTTCCAAGCGAATGCATGCCCATGACAGACCACAAGGTACCTCAGAGAGCTTCAGGTGCTCATACTGTCTTGCGCTGGGACTCGGATTAGGAAACTGCAGTCACAGTCAAGGATACCTCAAAATCCATGCAGTTTCATACAGCACGTGCACGCATACCTTGGCATCCTCAACCCTGAGCTGACTTGAGTACGCATCAACAACCCTTGAAAGAATGTGGCAAGAAAAAAGGCCTGAAACCGACAGCTCAACTTAGCTTCTTGCAAAGCTATAGGCTATATAAGGGACTACTTGTATTTATTGTCTGGCTCAATGACGATATTTTGAATCGGTGGTCCTCCATCTCGTTGCCCGTTTGGAGTGGCTAAAGATGTTATGATCTCGTTCGCGCAATCTTGAAACCCCTATCTGTTCCCCAGTGAGTTCTGGCTTTACAAGAAACATGCCGAGGCTACTCTTCTTTTGTCTTAGGAAAAATTGCGGCTCATATGGGCCGGTGGACACAATGATGCTGGCCTCATGAAATATTCACAACATGCCTCTCTCTACCAGACCACAGGGAAGACGGCCACCTGCTAACCCGCAACCGCTTCGTAGACTCTCAGAAGAGTTGCGAATGGCTCGGCAGTCATCTCCTGCTCAGCATTGACATGCTCCAACCACGACTCCCGATCTGAAAGCTGTCTACATCTTATGGAACACATGCAAGTTTTTGGAACCTAACAGGCTACCTCTTTGACCGGACTCCTGAGGCATTCTTGGAGAGCCGGACCATACGAAGCCAAAACCTGAAAGTGCAGCAACTCAATCAAGCAGGGAGGTCACATGGTACCAGACAAGATAACGCAAGTAACTATCTGTCACGACCTGATGCGAGTATCATCCAGAAAAATGCGCGTGTGCACATCTTGAGGAGGAAGTGGCAGAGTCGTCAAAATGGCTTTTCATGGCTGTATCCGCCACCTTCCGCTTGGCTTGATCTAGGACATATAGCAGGTCTCTGGGGCATATTCAACTTGCAGCTGGAGCACTTCTCCAGGGCCAACCGGGCAACTGTCTGAGCGACGTCTTTACCATTCAGCTTGGTCTGGCTGACACCTCGACATCAGGTGCTGTTAGCAGTTTGTCTGCATCCATATGGATGCCGATAACTAATCTTCTAAGGTTCTTGCGGAAAAGGGTGCAGGACAGTGGGTTGGGTCTGTGTGACGCGATCTTTGCTCGTTACTGCTAGGAGAGGGAAGTCAAGAGTATGGGATGCAGACCACAACGCAGCAAAGTATGCCAAGAGAGCATCAAGCAGCGATCAGGAACAAGTGTAAAACTTACAGCATAATGAACCCCTTGTACTGCGACCTGTGAGAATGGCGTAGAGCGTGAAGAACAAAGTGCCAGAGCAGGTCCAGTCTTCCTGGGCTCGAGGGGTCAATTGTTCTGGCATGCGGCTGCTGCACGAGATTGTGGGGCTGACTCAGGCCTCATTCTTGGATCTCTAGATTAAAATTTGCTGAGCAAAGGCACAACAGAGTTCGAGGCACTGTTGCTTGAGCTTGTTAAAGTATATGCCACTAGTTTACCCTCCTGGAAGGGGGTAGCGGTCGCTGACGAAGTCTGTCACAGTTTGGGGTGACACAGGATTCAGGAGTCCCGGCATATCAACAGCTAGAGCTTTGAGAATGGTTTTCACTATTTGGGCGCTGACAGGACCCATGTTCGGGCCGCCAATCTGAAGATCTCTTGACCACCTAAACAGTCCGTTCAAACTTCCCAAAACCCACAAGGCCTGGGCCAAGAAATCTTTTGGACAGCGGATATGTTGTTATGCAAGGTTCTCTGGTCCCGGCAAAATACAGTTAAATACTCTGAGATCCAAGCACGGTCGAAGCGGTCCATCAGCTCGATGAGGGACTGCAAGTCCTTTAGGGTTCCGAGCTAAGACCCTAGTTTGCCGAGGGAGAGGTATTGGTCACCGAACAGGTGCGGTTTAAGTTGGAAGGAAGGCTGTCGGAAAACTTTGGTGAGCAAATTGCCGGGAAGGCACCCAGTCTGAAAGCCCTGTTATGCACAATGGGAGCCTTGTTCAAGTCCACAGGCTTAAGTTGACTAGTGGGTGTGCTGTGCAGAAGATGGCTACAGCAAAGCCACTGACTGTCAGACCCGTTCAACAAGGAGGCGGCTTTGACCAAAGAACCAGTCTCAATCGGCTGCTTGACTATGCAGGCCTTCATGTCAAATTCAGTCAGCTGTGTCAACCCTGAAATCTGCTATCACCTAACCGACCAGACTGCCAGACTGCCATGGTTCGTGTAGTCCTGCCGGCTTTTGCCTTTTTCTGCTTCGTCCACGCTGAAGTTCTCATACCTGAAGCACGAGGCGGCTAACAAGTCTGTGTCCGCGATAGGACACCACCAAAGATACTGAAACTACAGAAGTAAGCCGGACCCAACGCTTGCAAAACCCTGGGATCCGAGACATTGGTCACAGTCTCATATCTCCAAACCTTACACCATATTGTTCACCACCTGCCCCGTCAAACACAAAGTGTAGTGTCTTTTGGCGCAAGCTTCAAGGCAAAACCGTCACTCGTCTGTGTATCTGGACAGGCCATGTCCTTGCCGAGGAGATGGGGACGAAACTCGGACGGGCGGCCACTTGTTCTTAACATGGGAGGCCATGACCTGCGCGATGCTCTGGTACCCCAAGAAGCCTAAGTCCAAGGCAGCGAAGATCACCATGCATGACACTTTGAATATGGTGCCTTTTGGCAGGATGCGCATCCATGGGGTTTGTGTCTGGGTATGAAAGCGAAATCTGCCTCACGCAGATCGCACCCAAGGCTGAGATACCCTGATGTAATTCCCTTCCACTTGGCCTTTGATTTTCCAGACTCTGGACTGCCCTGCCACCCAATTGCCACGCTGCACGCAATGACTTGCAACAAATGAACTTACATTCATGCTCAAATTGATAAACCTCATCCAAGCATCCTTCTCGTCGACCAGCCGGATGCGAATCACCATACCTTGCAAAAGCTAGAGGCATGCTCATACCAGAAGGAGTGTTTGTAGACTTCTGGTGAGGACTGTTGTCTGCACACGGGAACCCCAGCTCTATCATGAGGAACTTAGACATTCTTGCCCCCTCCCACGCGCCCTCTAGATGAAAGTCTGCCCTGCACTGCACTTCTGACCCAGCACAACCCTGCAACAAGAGCCTCCACAGAAGCCCTTGCAAGAAATTCCCTAGAGCACCCCACAGCTTTGATCATGTGACGACAACAATACCGCAGGCTGGCGCAGGCTAGGTAGCAAATCCCCAGCTGAGAAGCGAGAGGACGCAGGCTGTGCTGTCATTGAGGCAGGACTCTACGAAACGCTTCCGGTTGCAAGCCTGCGGCCAAAACCTTGGAGATCCGCACTTCTTCTAGGTCTGCAAGTCTCAAGTTTTCATGTCCCAAGAACCTCAATCCAACAGCCGCAGCGCTTGAGCAAGGCCGATGCCAAGGGGGTACTGATGTGAAGCTTGAGCGGCTGAGGGCTAGGGTATCCAAATGTGCAGCACCTGGCTGCCTGGAAGCTCAGCGCCCATGTCGGTCATGTTGCGGAGCAGCGAGCCTTGATGGAAGCATCCGTGATCTCTCCCCACGAGATGAGCTAGAGCATCATCCGAAACTGTTGACGTTGAGCTAGAGCCGTAGTAAGCATAACTGCAAGCAGCACTTCTCCATAACAAGCTGTTCCATTGAAATGTGATTTGACAGGTCACTAAAGGTTAAGACACTTGGTGGGCATTGTCTGGTGTCCATGCACTCGCAGGTGCGCCTTCCTCCCGCAAGAGCAGGCGACATTGCTGGGAAACGTGACTGAGCTTGACCTCGGCTGTGCCGTTTCGCTGTTTTCGGACTGTGGTTTCTAGGTATCTTCTCAGCGTTTGAATGGCAAAAACGAGGCCATGTGACGAGGTAGTCGGCGTAGTCGGAAGCAATCAGCTCATTGTCCTGCAGTGTAACATGAAATCATGCAGCCACCAGGGAGTCGGCACTTGACGCCCTCGATCCAACACCAAGCTGCCGTGCATCTGACTTCAAATTATCAAAAATGGATAAGCTTCGGCAGGGATACCTCAACTAGTTGCACCTGCATGCGAGCCTTAAGACTTGGTGGTACCTACCCGGCAATGGTTGGCTGCTCGAAGGAAAATACATGCTAGTTCTACTGGACGCCAAATTGAAACGTCGAACTCCAGCGACAAAAGTTTTGGTAGCAACTAGGGCCTTACATGGCAGTCTTGGCTGCAGACCGTCTTGACCCTTCGGAAATCTACAGCCTACTTGCCCAAATTGCAAAAATCCGCCAAGAAGCCTTTTTTTCCGTGAGATCCGAACGAATCTGAATCGCAGAATGTAACGCGTAGGATGGCAACTGCTGATCAAGGCTCTGGGTTCAGTAAGGGGTGCTTCGGGTTGTGCGCTATGAGCGCCAGCAGCAGCTTCAGCCGAATTGCAGAGGCGTTTGGATGCCGGTCCTGGGTTGTGATTGACAGCGAGCTGATTTATAAATAGTCCTGGAATCTGTGATCGCAGACCTTCTCAGCGCAGGATTCACATCTGGGCGATCATCACATTCAGGCAGGGTTTTATTGATAGCCCTCCAGATTCATCAGCGATTCAAAAAAGATGCCCCGAAGTCACAAATTATGAGACTGGGTAGCGTCCAAGCAACAGTCACCGTCAGCATCAGATTCATGGTCAGCAACCGCTCTTCGTCCGGAGCGATGCCTGGATTCCATACTCATTTTCGAGGGGCAGCGGGACCCAGAAATGGTCATGCAGCAATGCGGCATGCTTTCTGTCACAAATGCAGACCCAGCTAAGGTATGGAGGCACAGATTGCGGGCACAGGTTCTAGATTACCCCAGCCTTCATCGAAGCCGATAGAACCCACCAGCCGTGCACAGGATGAGTAGTCTCGATGCAGCAGCGTCCTGATGCGCGGCATTGCGCGACATTGCTTGCACAGAGGCACTGTTAACAAGGAGGTAAAAGATATCCTCAGGGTTGAGGCTTCCTGGACTGACTAAAAATTCAGGGGCTTCAACACTGCAAGCCGTCTGCAGTTCAGGGGGAGCATCTCATCCAGGCACCAACTCTCGGCGACAATCTGGCCCGACGCCGTGTCTTGTAAATATTTGTGAGTTCGTGCAAGTTGTGAGAATTTGGAGATATGCTCAGTTTGCCAGCCTCAGACCTGAACCGCTCCCAAAGCAGGGGCATCGATCCACCGAATCACTCCATTCAATCCGACAACCCTCCCCTCGCTGGGCATCCACCATGAGCCTGCCCAAGCAGAAAAGTAGTTAACACAAAAAACTTCTAAAGTCCAAAACCTCACTTCAGGCCAGGCTCAGCAAGGTGAGGTAAAGGGTACCGCTCAGCGAGGAGGTGAGGAGCAGGGAGCCAGACTCATGGAAGTCCTTCCATGCTTTCTTTTAAGAATGCATGGCGCCTCTTTAAAACCATGCACATGTGATGCTGTTCTGTCAGGCCTACAATGTCAGCGTAGCGCATGGAAGCCCCCTTCAGCCAACGTACTTGTAGGCTCTTCACCGAACCATATTGCGACCCCATGATGATAGCGCCGGTCCCACAAGAAGGTTTTCAATCCGAGAGCAACCAGTAGCTTGCGATTCACCACCAGGTCCTTGGGGCACAGGAGCTTGTAGTAGGGATTTAGATGCTGTTCGGGCTAGGGCTAGTGCGTCAGGCAGGGGTGCCTGGAGGCAGCTGATTGCTATACGGCGCGGGGCTGTGTGTGATGGACCTGACAGGGTTGCCACCTGATTGAATCGGGCTACAAAGGTCTTCCAAATGAACCTGCTGCATGCCCAGACTTGCAGTGACTCGAATTCAATTGACGCGAACCTCATCCTGAATAGTTTCACAATACAGGGTGGAGTCGAGTAGCCGTTGAAAATGGCTTCACCTTGATTGCTGGCCTGCGATGTTGCGTGATCACCAGGCAACATGTATACCAAGAATACTTGCTCTACTAATACCATCTCACAACAGACACAAACTCTACAAAAGCATCTTGCAAAAGCATCAGGAAAGAACAGACATGCACCTTGTCACGTCTGCATTCGTGACGAGAATTCGCATGGCCCCAGCCGTGCTCCGAAGCACCACCGCGTGGGGCATCTTCGCCAGATAGAACGCCTTGCGCTGCCCAGAAAGCGATGCATAGACCTTTTACACCCTCGAGTCCACACAACAGCCACGGCATCAGCAGTGTCAAACCAGACCTCACTCCCGTTTTCACCACAGCGCTACGAGAAGCACCTGAAAAATGAAACTCCAGCAATCTTAGTCGAAACATGTTAAAACCCTTAAGCGATTCAAAAGCCAAGTCAGCAGCCACGGGGCCAGATCCGAGGCCCTGGGATCGCCAGTGGCCGCCTGCCAGGCCTCCATGTATGACGCCCATCGCTTTGGAAGGTTAGACTCTTTCAAAATCTTGAAGCTCACCAAGGGCGCTTGGCGGATTGTGGCAGTACATGGCCCTTCCAGGAAAAAGGTATGCGCAACTCTCCTGCAGACCCGCACGTGGATCTCCGAAACATGTTTTTGTCAGCCTACCCAGAGGATCCCCCCTCAGTCTCTTCTTTCACTCGCCTTGAGCGCTGTACTAGGAATAGCTCTTGGGCTCAGGAAGCGAGCCTCTGCATCATGAACGCCGTTGCGATCCAGCAAGTAGAAGCCTGTGAAACCAGCACAGAAAGCGCTGTGAAAAGTCATGACCAAGCTGACAAACAGAGAAGCAGCACTGTCCAAGACCCTCAAGTACCCTGAAGTACCCGAAAGCCCCCTTCTTCACGGCCTCCAAACTCCTTGGAGAAGAGCCGCAGGCCCCGCCCTGCTGGGTCCGGGCCCGGTGCAAAGCGCAGCTGGACGCGGGGCAGCTCCACCAAAGTCAAGGCCTTGCCATCCTGTGCAATCTGCGAAGGCTCCGCTCACTCAAGGAACTGCTTCTACTGTTGTCACGTCTTTTTCTGCTACTGCCAGCACGTTTACAATCTTAAGCTGGCTTGATACCTTGGCTGTTTGGCTTCAAGTCGCATGGCAAAAATGCAGGCTGATTGTTTTGGGCCTTTCTTGAAGCAACCACTGGCAAAAACAGCCGTGCAAAGCAGTTGCAAGAGATTTTACGCAAGCACAGCATTGGCGAGTTAGTGTGGCGGTGTCATTTACGATGAGAGCTTGGGGGGCACTTGCTTCATGTCGCCTTTATCTGTACCGCACAACTCACTTCATGCATAGGCACTTCATGAAGGGGCGTTCGGATTCTAGTTCTGGCATTAACAAAGGGTTTGCGCTCTTGGGCACTTGAAGGATGCTTGCGCGGTGGGTTCTAAGAGTTAGTGCGTAGAATGGCGTAGAAAGCCCACGCCTCAGAGGTCCAGAAAAGCGCATGGCTCATGCACTCGAGAGGTGCCAGAATGTTTGCCTGGCATTGCATTCAAGCCCGTCTTGACTGATTTTCCAATCTTCACTTTCACAGAAAACCACAACTTCCGTTGAAGCTGAGCCTAATGAAACCCAGGCGCAAAGCGGGCAATCTGCGAGCCCTGCGGTGCCTTGGCTGCCCGGAATTTTTACTTCGCGTGGTTATGACAAGCTTTTCAAATACATCAAAACTTAGCTTGGGCCCTGCACTTTCACGGATCCAGCTTAGAATATATCTACGGCTGAAGCCCAAACCCTGACTGCCGTTGCAGCTTCAGTGCGTGGATCGGGCTGGCGAGCACCCAAATCTCCCCACCGACCTTCCGAGTCACCTTCAAAAAAGGTCAAGAGTCGAGAGATGTGGAGAGTCAGGTCCTTTCTCTGGGAAGCCAGGCTTCGCCGGTTCAGGTATGTGGTTGTCTTGAGGACAATATTTGCATGCGCTTGCACCAGCTGCCAAAGCTTTGGGCACGACGTTCTGCACAAGGGTCGGGAGTATGCTGCTTGGAGTTCATTGCTTCTTGGGCACTTCAAAAACAAAAGGTTCCGTCATGCTCAGTCGCCTGGGCCTCGGGGCCCACCCAAAGCTTGACTCCCAAATTACGATGACGCAAAGAACATGCCCAAAACTGGCAAAGACCGCCGAGCACAAGCTGCTCATGAACTCCAAGGCACTCGAGCAATTCCGTGCTGGCACTTCACCTGGACACTGTGCTGGTCTGAAGTGTCTGCAGGTAAGGAATAGCGATGTCCGTGGCTGGTATCTTGGACACATCATTATCAAGGCCTGCAACGTGCCTCGTGTGACTGCATCACTGTGCCTACACAACCTACAATGCTTTGACAACAGCAGCGGTGCTGGCACTGCCTGAATGCTGTAAGTAAGACTGCTGTAGATCGGCGGATTGAAGGGCTCACCTGCAGACTCGACAGCAGCAGTGCAAACCAAACCTTCATCCTATCTAGTTCGTTACAAACACGCAAGAAGTATCTCATCCAAGAGTGGTGCTGTGCTTGGGAAATTGTGAAAAAGGTGAACGACCACTGCCTGAACTTCCTGATCCGGTAGCACCAGGTGTAAGCTCGCATCTCGAACATGCACAGAATGCTTCAGCGCAGAGAGGCTGGTTGGAAGGCATCTCTCGAGGTTAGGATTCCGAAGCACCAAATTCCACACAACGCCTTGCCTACAAAGCTCACAGCACCATCAGCATCACAGATGCCCCAGAAGCGGCAGCCCTGCACAGAGTAGGGCATTCGTGATGCACAGAGCCACAGCTCAGAAGTGACAATCTTTTGGACTGGATCTCAATAAGTGCGCACGGCTCGGTGCGATGGTGTGTCATGATCATGGGGGGTTGTGACAATCCGGATTTTAGTAGCGCAGGGACTCTCCCAGATCAACCAAGAACAACTCGTCTGCACCTCCAGAATGAGGAGGACCTTTCTTCTCAACCAGATCAAGCTTTCCGTGAAAGTCAGGGAGCCTTGCCTCCGTGAGAACTGCTGGCAGCAGGCCCTGCGCCAGAATGGATGCAGGACATCGTCTAAGCTGAGGCCCGCGACGTCCCTTTGAAGGATATCACTAGATACAACAACAACAACAACAACAACAACAACATCACATCGCTGCAGCTTGGGCAGAGCCAGCTGCCAGCTAGGTTTGGAAATCAGGTGTAGGTTCCAAGCTGGTCAAGACATGCATGCCGCTGCTTTTGCCACCAGAGGGTTCATTCAGTCAAGCCAGAATTCCTGCAGCTTGCTTCCTGAACGCTGCCTCTTGAACCTTTGAAACACGTAGACAAGCAATGGATGATGCTTACCATGACCCACCAACTCTCTCACCTATCGAACAGGGGTGCTCCTGCAGAGCCACCGGCGGAACCCACAGCCGCTTTCCGTCATCGAAAAGCGCCAGGGACTCCATCGAGGGCAAAAAGCCTGCTGCAGTTTGCAGCTTGGCGGTTGAGAAAGGGGATGTCCAAGACCAAAGGAATAGTCTTGTAGTCCTACAGGAGCTGTGATTGCCGCTCCTGATTTGAAAACACTCTTGCCCACAGCTTGGATTTGGGGATGACCCAAGAGTTCAAGAGCACAGTCTGCAGACAGCAGCTTTAGCAGCTTTGCTTTTTATCTCCGGCCCAGGTCCCTTCAATGTCGATTTACTTTCACATGCAGAACCCAGGGAATTGCGCAGACATCAAGTTACGCGACGCGCGGCAGAAGCTTTCTTGACCCTGCCTATGCGCCCGGCAAACTGCGGATTGCACAGCGGCAGTTTCCGCGGCTTTGCGTTTGGAATCAGCGCCGCGTAGGAGAGCGCCGCGTTCGAGCAGAAGATCTGCGATCGGTAGGCATGGCGGCCAAAGTCCTTGAGCGCAGGGGGGGGCCTCTCAAGCATGCCTGACTATTCCATCTACATATTGGCTGGTAAACTGCAAGGCTTCAACAGTTCTTGACAGCATCAAAGCGCTGCAAGGTGATTTGCTTCCAGGGTATCCGGAAAGCAGCAGCTGCAATCGACTTCTAAGCTGAAGAAAGAGTACCAACTGCAAATGAAGCTGCATGATTCCCCCAAACTACGATGGCCCAAAAAGAGGAAAGTTGAGAGCACAAGTGGTGTGCCATTGGCCGCAGACGAGTTGCAGACAGCGCAAACATCCGGATGACCGGATGCTGCTCGCACGCAAACCGAGCTTCCACGATGCCAAGCCTGCGCAGCAGCTGTGTGGCTCGCAAACAAGCAGTGCGCCAATGATCACACTCAAGACTCAAGGACTCTTTCCCAAAAGCCGAGATGTTCCGCACCCAGCACATGTCCAGCCTCAAAAGTACGAAACCTACTTTCTGGGCAACGCTTTACGACCCATAGAAGCGGTACACGACCCTTAACATACGTCTTTGCGTGCCATAAGGATAGAGTATACAAACGAGCTCCAGTCAGTCCAAACCCAAAGGCGTTCATCTCCTCCATACCAACCTTCCTTTCCCGAGACTCACAGAAAACGGAAATCAAGCATCTCAAGTCCATCTCAGAAAGGACCCATCTTCTGCGCCTGTCCACGGGTTGCACTGCCACGAGTTCTTTGGCCTTCGAATGCAGCTGAAGAGCGAATTACCCCGAACCACCTTGGCCTGAAGCATGCAACCCCAAGCCTACAAGTTACCTCGTGGCAAAGAGATTGCTGGATGCATGCTGCAAGCTGCGAAAACTCTGAAGGCAAACTTGGCTGCTGGGCGCACATCAAAAACTCCTAGGCAGGCTTCTTCCCGACAGGAAGGCCGCATCGTTGTCTGAGGTCTGAGGGCAGAGCTCCATCCACGTGATTCGTCTGCACATACCAAGCGCCCATGATGGGCTCCAGCGCTTCTCCTGTGGACAGTGAAGAACCGAGGTGGACCAATGAGCAACCGCTTGTTCATCTCAACTGCCAGTTAGCCTCACTTTACCTGCACAAAGGTCTCGCAAGGCAAGGATTCCATAGACACTAGCTACCAGGTAATTTGGAATGCAGACCAGGTCCCGCACAAAGGATAGTTTCAGTCCCAAGCACCCTCATCGTCATTGCCGGGCTCTTGTGCGAATTGCACCAGCGTGTCCCAGATGTCTGCCAGCATGTTCTTCCCATGTCCACGAAGCCTGGATCACGCGTCGGCGCTGCTTCATGTCTTTTAGTGTGCCAGATTTACAGCTTTCAGTTGACTGTTGCTGCTAGATTGTGGCTTAGCCGGGGTATGGCCACCCTGGTCATTGCCTTCGGATTTGTCTTTGACAGACAAATGCTATACGGCTTATGCAGTGAAACTCCCCTATTGCCGCATTCTCAAGAAGCCCAGGATTATTCAGCAGCGGCAGCGGTCACTGGCAGTTTGTGGATCTTGCAGCATGACAGCATCAGCACCACTTCCGAGCATCTCGCCAGCTGGACACATCGTTCTGCTCACATCGCACGCCTTGCAGCGCAAGGAGTAAGAGGCGTTTCACGGGTTCTGAGTGCATGGGGCAATGAGGAGATAGCGAAGGCTCACATGGTGCCTGGCTTCGTTCTGACTCATCCCTAGCCAGGAAAGGGGTGCAGAAAACAATGTGGTGAGGCCTAGCTTAACATAAGCTATGGATGCCTCCTGGCATCATCCAGCCGCCAGACTCTTCCCAAGGCAGGCCCACCTCAGCAATACAAACATCCTGGTGGTTCTAGAACTGAATCCGAGATCCATGGAAGGTCCGGGGCTAGAATTTTGAGTTGTTTAGAGCTCATGCAGCTCAGGCTTGCAGGTACCTGGCTTGCTAGAGTTCTAGACGTGAAGCCAATCGAACAGTCTGAAGTTGCAATACCAGAACTTTACGGCGTGTGATTATGGAACCGATGTCATTGTGGACACTCTTTTGTGCGCCTCCGAGTTCCCCCCAGAAGTTCGTTTGATTAAATTGTTGTAAAGCTTCTCGATTCTGAAGAATTATGCGTTGCAATCTTTGCACCGTCAACACTTTGCAATTCCCTGTTGCTAGACCACTTTTTATGACATGCGTGTCAAAGCGTACCAAGCAATTTACCAGGCACATCCTCTGTCACCACTGGACCTATACCTTGCAAAATGAACCCTCTCACGGAATCCCAACGAAAGCAAATGATTACTCTCCCCGCAGAATAGAATGACTTTTGACCCCAATGGCTGTCGAGACACAGCTTGTGGGGCGCTACTTCCATCAGATGCTTCCTTCCAAGTGTGTCCAGAGGAGTCCTTCTGGCAGAGTTTCTCGCCAGCGGTCACCAGGGGTGTTTGAGTGCTCCCTTATCTCAAAGCTTCAAGTTCATGCTTCTCTGGTAGAACTGAAGAGCACTCAGGTTTCGTCACAGGAAGGCCCCTGCTCCTCGGCTTCAACTCGGGGACCTCCTCTCTTGATCTCGGACCACCACCTGATATAGTTGACAGCAGATTGCGCATTAGCAGACCTCCGTGAATTTGAGTTGCTTGCTAGACAATCTTGCTTAGCTGGGTCATTATTTAGTCGGCTTAACTTACACACTTTGGCAATTCTGAATTCAGGGTCGAGATGTACTGCTGCAGTGGGCTTCAGAGAGGATGAGGATTGAAGGGTGCATCTCGCCTTGCTGCATGATTTCCTTCTTTTTTTGCAACCGCAATCACATCTAAAAACGCCAGCTCAACTAGGGACAGGCAAACACAAAAATCATCAAGAACAGGACACCATGAACTTCGAATATCTCGACATGAAAACCTAAGGCAAAAACTTTGATCAGGTTGTGAGAAACCGCTAACCCATCCGCAATCTGTCTATGCCTCATCCATTGTCCAGAATGTGTGCATTTCAATACACGCTAATTGCAGGGCAGTGCGTAGTTCAGCAAATAATTGGCAAGTTCGACCTGTCGCTATTGCTGCAGCTCTGCATGCTTGGAAGATTTTGTGTTGGTTCGGGTTGGTCGTCAGCATTCAGCTTTCTGAGGGACCAGCTGCATCTCCAAGGTAATACCGTCATCATCAACGGCAGAGAGGATGTGGCAGTTCTTGGCTAGCCTGAGCTGAGAGTCTTTCAAGGCACCTCTCTCCGCGACCAGTCTGGCACAACTTTCTTACAATCTGGAATTCTGGAATATCACACGTTTACCAAATTTAGCATGCAAATTGCCTGAAACGGTGTCGCCCTATGTCTTTGCAAAACTTAACAAACAACCTACCTGTTGCTAAGAGCTTTCTGAATCCAAGAAGATCACTGGCCCCAAAATGCCTAAATTAAATGCCTGAACGGTTGTCACCTCTACCAAATGTTAAACGATACCTTGTCCAAAATCTGACTGTCCCCAAGGGACCTCATTGGTCGGCAGGTGGGCTGCAGCTTTACCGGGTGCTGCCGGAAGAACTCGGCCTGGGTGCTGCTGATGAGGCATATTTCAGCACTCTATGCAAGCTGAACCAAGGTTGCATGGCGGAAGCCAAACAAGCACAGGGCACAAGAAAATCATTCCGCCTCAAACAAACTTCAATCATCCCCTCACTACCAATCGTGCTGCCACGTTTACCGAAAGGAGTTAGCCTCTTAAAATTCAAACGGATCAGAGAGTGGGCTTTGAGCTGGCTTGGGCAAGTGTGAGGTCCTGGCAAATTGCGGCAGGCGCTGCAGTTTGGGTGGAATTGGACGAAGTAGACCTGGCTGCAGATCCAAGGTAGCTAGCTTCCTGGATGTCTCTTTTGGAATTCTCGAAAGTGAGGGTCCGCTTTGGGCCTTCAACAGAAGACTTCCTTTTAAAATAGTCCAGCAATGCTTGTACTCATGGCACCAAGCCTGACTCCAACCAGAGTGTACACGTCTGGGCATTGAAAACCTCAGCGCAACGCGAAGGGTCCGCCATGAAATCTGGGGACAATGCTGAGCGCACAAGAAGTACACAAGTAGACAAACTCCACGTTGCTGCGAGCCTGAAATCTGCAAATCTCCAGTTCAAAGTCTGCACATGTGCGAGGCCATCCCAAGAAAAGCTCTACACTCATAAACTTCCCCGAACCGAGTGCGAACCCAAGAAAACTCTCAGATGCTCCTGTGCAGTTCAAGGAGCTGCCGCGCCACCGCGGTCCTTCTGGCAGCGATAGGCTCCCGTACCATCCTCTTTCCAGTCAGTGCCTGAAGAGTTAGGGCTGTGCAACGTGGCATGCTTGACTCAAGGATCCAACAAGAACTGGAGGAGCTCGCGAATCTTTATACCAAGCCACCACCAGCAAAGAAGTTGGATGTGATCTTGGCCACCTCTGTCAGCGGTGTCTCTTAATTGATGGCATCCACCGACGGGCTGCAGATGAGGCCGTTTATACAGCAGCAACGCAAGGCCTTCTTAATGCCATGCAACAGTTACTCTACAAGCTTGAACGACGTGTGTATCATGAGCCCATCGCTGAAAGGGTCGAGGTATGCTGCGTCACAGAGGCGGCTGAAGCTCGCCGTGTGTGAATCGGAGCTAGGGGGGCTTTGCCGCAGCCAATTGCAGAACTTTCTGGAAAGCGGACACTGCCAAATTCGATGTTGCATCAACTCTCGCAAAAGCCGGGACCTCGTCGAGGATGTGCTTCCGCTTTCCGCCCGCAGCTTCCAGTGCGCTGATGACCTACTCAAGGAACTGTCGATCAAGGAATACGCGGCCTCTGGTGGGGTTCAAAATGTGCAAAGAAATTCCTGCAATTGCAAGGCTCTTCAACCCCATTTCTGGCCAAAGTTAACTTAAAGTCCGCAGCCTTCACTCATCACATCTGTCACACTCATGCGAGGAGACACTTCCACATCGTAGAGTCGCTGGTGTTCCAGCGCGAAGCGCGAGAGAAGCCACGCTGCCACTGTTCCCGCCTCGCACCGCCTTCTCTGGACCACTTCGAAGACCATCCTCAAGGCGATCTTCCCACTGAGAGCCCAGAGCCCCCTGCGTGATCTCCGGCTTGAGAGGGCTACACTGGCTAACAGCTCTCATGCCAGCTAGCAGCATCTAGCAGCGAATCAATTTCAAGCTGTCAGTTTTGAGCGTCACGTGGTGCTTCAATATCTCAAGGTCTGAGGGTCGAGCCACAACAGCGAACGCTGTATGATGTGTATGATGGAAGGAGCACAATGTATTTTGGTATCGCAACTTCGATAGCCTCAGGGACGGCCTTCAAGTCACAGTGTTTCCTCGAGCTCACTGTAGATGTTGACCAATGCTTCTGGCTTGTTCTTGGGAGATATCATGAAAGCTGCTACCAGGGATCTGCAGCTGCGTTCCAAAATCCTCGTGGAAGTCACGCTCGTACCTCCGAAGAGCTACGAGAATGGCAGCTTGCATTGTCCGACTAACCGAGCGACTTTGCAAGGTTTTCTGAGGCGGTGACCAGGACAAGACGTACGCGCAGCCTTGGGTGAATTCGTTCAACCCCTGATCTACAACCCGACGCCTGAATTCCATTCCGTGCATACCTTCCTAGCTTCCGGATGCAGTTGGCTAGTCCTGGCTTGCAACAGCTCTGCCACGGGGTAGTGCTTGTAGAGCAACGCGATTTCATCACACGCGAATCTGAAATGAGCCAAGGAGCTGCTGAGAAGCACCACCATGTTCTCGGGAACGGACCTGTCATGACCAACGGAATAGAGAACCACCAAAACAGCTATGGAGGCTCGACAGGCGAACTCACCGATGCGAGATCTGCAAGGGTTCATGCTGCAGCGCCCTCAACCTTTCCATCGAACCTACACAGAGAAGCTTGGGCGCCCACACGTCTCGATGGAAGCAGGTCAGCGCCAAATGCGCGTGCATCCGGCAGCGCGCGTCCACCTCCTTGCATTCACATGCGCTTGTAAGGGGCTTGGAGTGTCTTTTTGGGATTGCCAGCTTTACTGACGGAGCATTGTGTTGGACGATGTTGGGTGTACGCCTTGCACTTGATAGCTCAGAATTCAGGCTCGATGAGTCTCAGGTGTTGAGATCATCACGCAAGATGGGCCGCACAGGTTTGTGGCACGTTTAGCAACAATCCCATTCCCAAAAAATCTACTGAGAAACCCCTGCTGGACCCCTCCCATCCGCACCCTTCACGTTCAAGGGCTTGTTGGAACCCGGAAGCACGAAACCCCAAACACCCCAACCAACATCGCTCACATCCAGGCATTTCCACATGCTCCTACAAGAGGCTGAGGAAAAAAAAACTTAAGGCTGAGGACAGAGAATGCCAAGACATTCGGAGCAAACCAGTCCTGGCTTGAAGCTTCGATGTACCGTTGCAGATGCTTCGCAGCCTTGTCCTCCAGCTGCCGTGGCTGCAGGTTCACAGGCTGAGCCGTAGGCTTTTAGGATGTACTGATGTACAGATTCGGCTTCAAATTGAGAACACTGGTGTCAGAGCGAGTAGGTAAGCTGACCCATTGAGAGTCAAATCTTTTTGCTCGCCCGTCCTCTAGGAAGGTCGTGAGATGCCTCAGCAGCTTCGGCTTCAGAAGGCGACCCTCTGCATACACTGGCAGATGTTTGCAAGTCCTGGTTCCCTATTAAAGTCGTGAGCTAATGCCTTAGATTGCTGAGGGATGCCCACGAAGACCAAGAACCAATAAAGAGGAGCTGAGCGGCATCGTGAGCTCCGGGTGTCTGTCCGCCGCTTTTTGGCTGTGCAGCTGGTCAAGAAACCTGCTGCACAACCTGAGGAAGGATGAGCCGGTCAACCCGATCTCAGGGCTTCACACTTCTGGGTCTCTGGGATTCGAAGGTGCAGGTTCACAATGCAATCAAGAACGGGAAAATGTTAAAGGCACAGCAAACCAGTACATACCAGGCCCTTCACCCAAGATTCAAATACGAGCTTCAAGCCCTGCAGCCCTCTCTCTCTCTGCCTTGGCCAAGTCCGAACTCTATTTTCGCCTGCAACTTGCACACCCATCATGTGATTCCTTCTTCAACTGCCTACCCTTTGCTCAAAATCTGGTGCAACGGCTACCAGCTAGCCTCACGAAGAAGAGGAGAATGTTTGCAGGCGGCCCGTCGAACTCCTTGGGATTCTTCGGGTTGAGGACTTGAGGCTTGAGCTTGAGCTCACACCAGTTACCAGTGTCACCAGAGAAGCTTGACCGCTGAGCTTCATGCATGATCTAGCACTCAAGTGCAGTGTGGTACCAGCACCATGTCCATGCAACACGCCGGCCTTATGTTCTGAATTGCAAGCTTTTCGCAACATTTATGCTTTGAAGCTCTTTTAAATGGTGGCTCTGACTGACATGGGGTTCCTTTGTTGCCTCAGTATGCAACCGCCCGGCTGGGAGCTCAGGGTGTGCAGCTCATGTTTCAGCTTCTGGCCATGCGCACGCCAGTTGCCAATCATGCATGCCCACTCTCATCTGATCTCAGGGCGCTCCAAAAACAAGGACAATCAACTGAACTGCAGGTAACCGTGACGCAGCCGAAACCTTCGAAAAGGCCCTGCAGACTCCTCGGGTGGCGCAAGGCTCGCCAACTCTTCCGCCTGGTCAAATGCAAGGTCACTTGAAGTGTCCTTCTCGAGACAGTCATAAACAAGAACAACGCTCAAGACAACAGCTCTCAACTAGAAGCGCTCCCTGACTGGCCTCCGTAGATTAGGATGGAAAGTTGCAAACGTCAAAGTACGCTCACGTACGCAAGAAGGTGGCAATTTTGGTTCACGACGTACAGCACGTGATTCCTAATTACATTGCCTATTTGCAAGGCTGTTGCAAAACTTTCGAGGCTGCCAGGTTCAGGCACGAGGCCGACTACTGTATATACTTGTCCGTCATTAGGAATCCAGCAGGACAGCTCGACCTTACGCATCGATGTACTAGCGCATTCACATGCATGGGAATGCTTCGCTATCGAGATCTCTCCCACCTGGTCGCACAAGGAACAGAAGGGAGAAGCAATGGTGCCAAGGCCCTTGTCCACCTGCCCGGCCACGTCAACACTTGGGATTCAAGGCTTCGGCTTGTGCTTTACCGGGCTTGCCTTGGCTTGGCCCAGGGAAACAAAACTCTACAAAGCAGATGAAATCGGGGAACTGAGGGAGCCGAGCGCCAACCAGTGTTGAATCAAAAAACAAGTCCTCAACAACAGATGGAGAGCAAGTTACTGATTTGTTGCAACCCGAGCCTTGTCAGGAATGCACCCTCTTTCATTCAATACTGACGGTTCTGCGAACCATCGCTGCACGCTCTCCTTACACGAAGGTCTAGAGCTGAAGCCTTAACCTTCGAGCCCACATGAAAGGGATCCCACATGCCACGGACTGCCACGCCTATGCTACATTTTCCGATGCTACGCTATCCGCTTCCGGGAGAACACACCGAGTGTAACTGAAATCTGCCTTTGCATAACCGGCTTTGAATCCCGATTCCATGTCACCTTGAATGTGCAAGCCCTACCTGCTCACCATGAATTTTGTGGCCAAGGCTGGCAAGGTCAATAACAAACAGACTCAATTCCTACAACCTAAGTTCCGATCAAGCTCAAGGCCAACCTAGTTTGAACATGTTTGAACCCGATGCCTCGTTGTACAGCAGGCCATATGAAGCACCCAGCTTCGAGTCCCGTTCCTGCTGCAAAGCCACATAGTTTGGCTATTTTTTGCCGTAACACCAATACCGCGAAGTCCCGAAGCAAAAGCCATCAATGAAAGCTTAGCGGCGAAACGCAATTCGCCACACCGTAGTCACCGCTTAACCGTGTTTTTCTAGATTCTGGTATACTGCTGTGGTGCTGCTGCTTGAGTTAGTACCAACCCAACACTGTGAAACTGCAACCTCTAACAAGCCCTAGGGATTTTGATAGCCCGGCAGTCAGGAGCTTGCTCCACAGGTGGTGGTTCTTGATCGTTCACCCAGGTAGCCGGCTCCATCATGGCTGACCAAAGAAGGTCCTGAACCGACCTCGCTGTGCCCCCAGGCACCCCTTTGCAAAAGCTTGGGATAAATGGATTCCTGTAGAAACTGGGCACAAATTCTTCACGCGCGGATGCTGGGTCAGGATTCCGTTTACAGGAAGTATCCGGGAGGCCTTGCTCGACGCAACGTTCGAAGATGCAAGCTTTTCAATAATTGTAAATATACAATGCCGTCAAAACGTGCCCCCTGGAACGCTTCAATTGGTGGCTCAGGGCGTGATTAGGGCCCACATCACTTCCCAGCAGTGCCTAAACCCCAAGGAACAGGCCTGCGGGAAAAATTCTGAAGTCAGTCTTCAAGCCAAAAGACCCAAGCCTGTGCATCAAACTCACGTCCTGAAGTCTCAAAGCCCATCCTGAGCGACTCGAGCGACTCGAGCCTCGAGTCACTTGGGCCCCCTGCGACTGCTTCAGCGCATGGAGGCGATCAGCCGCGAGGAAGTGGAGCAAAAGCGGTACCCGCAGGTACGGAACAGTCAGGCTGCTCAGGACCTGGGAGACTCATGAAGGAGCGGGCTTGATGATGGGCAAAAGCATCCGAAATTTGGTATATAGCCACCTGAATTCAGGGCTCGAAGCCGTCTGCAAATGTCTGCAGCCTTCCCGCCATCTCCTGTGGCAAACCTTTTTGGCACTTCAAGAAGTGCAACCTTCCCATCTTTTCCAGACCTGACCGGCGAGTCGCACATTGCAACTCCTAAAGCCATCAGCAACCACTATAAAGGCGTTGCTCTAAATTCCTTCATCCCGAGATGACCTTCCCCGTCTGAAAATTAATTTGCGGAAACGTTCGCGGACCCATCGCCGCGCATGTTGCCGCTAGCTAGCGCGGTGTGAGCTCTTTCTTGCCCATTGGATTGTAACCTCTACTTGCGTGGGGCTTATACGGAAAATGCGCGAAACTTTCGCTCGAGCATGCTTTGCCAGTCCAGACGTGCGCCATGTTTTCCAGACTTAGAGCCCAAAGAATTTCCGGAGCAGATAAGCTTCCAGTGTAACAGAGATGTACGGGATTGAAACAGAACAGGTCCAAGAAGTAATTAGTTCTTTTCTTCCAAACGAAATGAGAATCCTGGCCATGAGAGTCCTTCAGAGCCGTAGCCTGGCAGAGCTGAGAGTCTGGACATGTATGCTAGTTGGGTTACGAAAAAATGTCAATTTGCGCTGCCATCGGGAAACTTTCGCGAAGACATCTATCGCTATGCTGGTGGTCCATCCATATAAACTTGCTACAAGCGCCGGGGTTAACACAC
>CAJNIZ010043022.1:47120-58931 GCA_905231905.1 Symbiodinium pilosum
ACAACTGCAGGAGTCGCTTTTGCACAACATCTACTCGAGTGCATGCTTTTGAACTGGGTCCCCCAGTGTGGACGCTGCTCGATGTGTAAAAAACCCAGCCGATGTGAGATAACCCGACCACCCAGTACAAAGAAATCTAGATTATTTGGATCAGTGCTCACATGGCTGCTGATGCATCCGCCCTTCACCGCAAGATCTTGATTTTGAATCTTGAGGTTCACACTCAAGCTCTGTATGCTGAAAATTGAGCTCCTCAAAGTATGATCCTTGCAGGCTGTGGGTAGACTTGCAAGACCAGACATTGCTGAGGTCAACGCATGCTCGGCCTCCTCCTGCGCAAAGGCCTCATCCAGTGGGAAAACAGCACTGAATAGTCTCTGCTTCTTCCGCGCAAGCTGACAACGTTCGAAATCCAGACGCTGAAAATCAGCTCCAGATCCGCACCCCGAGGAAGTGTAGTGCTTCAAAGGCCAGAGGTAGTGGCAAACCCTGATGGAACCAAGTCTGGAGTCGACAACAATCAAAGCTGCAGAGCGTTCCGGGCAGGAATCGAAAATGATTCGAAGACCCTGAGCAGCGCCTTGCCGAAGTCTGGCAGAGTCGGAGCGTGGATTACATCATCTTCGGAGCGCGCGCCCTGCTCACGAAGACTTCAAAAGATTTGGCGTCTGCTGCGTGGATCTTATGATGCTGGGCATGGAGGATGTAGAGGTCTGAGTCTGGGGCTTTGCAATGCACATCCATAAGAGGCTTGCAATCAACCCGGAAACTGCAGCTCTCAAGCAAATTGTCTGAGCGACATGTCTTACCCATGCCTTCAGCCCCGCAGCTGTGAGGTCCGCACCACTGGCAGACACGAAGCCTGGAAAGGATATAAGGTTCAGAATCCGTCCAAGAGTCGAGGGCTCGCGTATGCTCACCATCGGTTTCAGGCTCTGGAAATTCTTTTGCTGTGGATGATGCGAATTTGGGTTGGCAGATTGGGGCTGTCAGATAGTCTGCTGATGGGCAAAGCTCATCATTGAAGACCTGCAGATTCTAACGATCTGCCCGCCGCGCCTTTAGCCAGCATGTCAAACTTGATGTTGAAGGCATGCATCTGGGCCTGTTCGCAACACATTGTTCAGTCTGCTTTGACTGGACTGCTGCTACTTGCTCAAAAGCTGCAGATAGAATGGTAAGATAAGACCCCAAGAAACAGAAATAACATGGTATGCGATGTTTTCCCCGTTGAGCACTTGCAACCGTAGTGGTGATGGGATGAGAGAGTACAATCATAATAACACGGATATAACAGAATCATAATGCTAATACGGTGAACAGAACTGTAATAAAGCGAAAACAATAGCATGACGATAAGAACAATAACAGCATCATAATGCCGACTGTAAAACTAGCCCCTCAATCCTGATGATGCTTCAGTAGACCACATTTTTTGTTTTGCAGCTTTGGGGGGTTAGCATCTGAGCGGAGGTTTGTAGTGGACACGAGTTGGGATAAATAAAGGCCTTCAAGCTGACGGGTGGTTTGACTGCGGAGCTTTACCACGCCACCGCATGAGCTAACATCTTTTGGCGAAAGCTTGTCACAACTTGCTTTTCACAGGGTCGCCGTGTCCAAAAACGATTGGTCACAAGAAGCACTTTCAGCGTATGAATCACGCACATGTCACATCACGAGGGTTTTTCCCCGCCGCTCCTAGCAGCAGTAGAAGAAGTAACAACTATACGTAGTGGTAGTAGTTGTAGCAGCAGTAGTGGTAGTGGTAGTAGTAGTGAGCCGCAGCCTGGATTTCCGCAGTTGTTACATGGCTTCAACACGTACAGACTGGAGAACATCATAGGTGGGGGGCGGCTACGTCGACGAAGCGACTTCCAGCACTACCTCTGCCACTGCGACTTCCACTGCAACAACCTCTACTACCGCTCCTCGAACTATGCGCTGCTCTGTAACAAAGCTGCTGGTTCACAGCAGACTGCCTTGAGGATCTCACAGGGCTGGCAGTAGCCCACAGCCCAGCGAATCGTGGCATCTTTGGCGGACCAGACTCCCTTGAACTGCCTGTTGCTGCATGCACTTGCGTTCAAGGCATGAACGGAGCGTTGAATTCAAGCACAACCACATCAACAGGACATGAGCGCCCTGCCTGCACTGAGGATCAAGGCAGATGTACTTGCACCAAACCTCAGCGAGGCTAGGTCGGCTGACAGGAGACCTGGAGACTTCCAGCAGAGACGTCCCTGAGGCTGTTCTAGCCGCACACGATTGAACCAGAGGCATTCAGGGCAACACGACGGGAACCTTCGTAGCTTTGCAGCGTCAAACATGAAGGGCGCAAGGAAGACAGGAACAGCCCTACCTACAAGTGGGTGATTGATCAAGTTTGCCAGGGTTGCACAGATGTCAACACATCTTGCAGGGCGCTCCGACCGATCGTCATACCAGGGATCATTCAAAAAAGAGCTGAGCCACCACGAGATCGCGCCACATGTAGAACTCCGGCGCTTTCTCCCTTGGCTGGAAAGGATGTTCCAGAACCCCATAGAAAATCAACAATCAATCTATACAAACAAGCCCAAACAAATAATTCACCTAGCACGCACACACAAGGAAGGTTCTCTGCATAAGCCTGACAAGGATACTGAAGTATTGGGAAGTTTTCTTGCGTAAAAGACTACACCGACAAAAGTGCAGCCATTGCATCTTGAGGTGCCTGATTGGGCCGTTGCTATTCAAAGCCCAGCCCAAGGGCACCGTCCATTTGGGCCACTCCTGCAGCTTTTGAAGGCTTACGGGCTGAAGCTCTTTCAAGCCTTCAACCTTTTACTGCTTTGGCTTCTGAATGAAACTGAACACGTTTTTGTGATTTTGGCATGTTGGCAACTGGCCGGTCGCCAGACAAGGTACCATTGCAGCAGTGCTACATTCTGCTACATCGCGCTGCATCATCAAATCTCCTAATGCAGTCCTCACTGTGCCCGGGCGGGAGCACGTTGCCCGGGATCTTCAGAACCTTCTTGACAAGGTCGGTCACAAGCTGCTGCCTCACGAGAATGGAGCGCTTTCATGCACAATCCCGTGCTATAGCGCTAGCTGACAGCACTCATCTGGCTTTGGCAAGTCTCTACTTTCGCAAGTTTCAAATGCAGTCCACTGAGAATCTGAGGTACCAACGTGGAGTTTAGAGAGCGTGCATCGTACTTCTGCGGGCACCTGGAAAGCAGGAGGGGGTTCACGCTTTAAGAATTTCAATATACGTTCAGGGAACTGTGGGGCCCCGGGGCGGCAACGGCATGTACTGTCCTTTGCAGGTCAGTCAATGTTGAGTTCTCATTGACTTTGAGCATGTTGTCTTGCAAAACCATAGCAACCTTGCGGTGTGAAGAGGGGGCTGATGCTTCGCTCGTCACCATCTGACACCTGAATAAAGCCACACAAGCTTCTGACCTTCCTTGGCTCGGGACTTTAAGCCTTAGCAAACCCAACTTCTTAAAATCTTGCGCACAAGATTGCACAAGAACCTGCAGGTTTGCTGGTTGATGAAAACTCCACCCTCATAGAAGAAAGGCAAATGTTGCTGCTAATGCGCAGAATCTTCTGTCTCCTGCTTCGCTCCACAGAAAACCAATACAGAAACTCTTGGATCTTTCCCTGGGTCTTACCTAGGCCAACCCCAAAGCCGAGAATCTTAACTTCCGGAAGCCAGGCTGCAGCGATGCATCCCACGCGCAATCGCCGCGTGCACCGCCTCCCAGCGCATGCCGCTGGAGTGCATCTCGAGCCTCGGAGACTCCCGCACTTCTGAAAGTTGTCTTGCGATTCAGCCTGGAGAAATCTATCATCTGCATACCGTCCATACCTTGTCAAAGGAACTTGGTACCTCTTCAATCCAATGAGTTTCACGATTAAAGCTAGGCCGTGTCTTTGCAAACCTTGAGATAACGCCGGCCTTCGCCAAATGCGGCGTGGAGAGTGGAAGGTTCTCCGTTGCAGACGCAGTACTGCGGCCCTGCCACAGCTCAAGGTTTGTTAGATGAGGCTTTGCCGCTTTGTAACTTCAACGTGCGAGCTGAGAATGCAAGGCGAACGTCAGGAAGGGCTGCCTCAAGTCAAGTCTCCCGGTGTTGCCCTTCATGTTGTTTAACTACATTTCAGGATTCATGGCTCCAAGCACCTATCAGGTGGCTGAAAGCATGAAAGCATTTGAAAAAGAAATTCTCAGGAGCAGCCCCCAGGGTGTAGGGCACGGCGGGGAGAGGCTGCGTCTCAGCCGCACTCACTTACTTTGGACACTGCTTGCTTCATCTTGCTGGTGCTACTCATAGTCCTGCAGGGCTTCGACTGGTTGGACTGGGCTAGAGGGTAGAGATCCATCTAAATTGATGATGCTTGCCTGCAAGACAACAAGTTTCCATCATGAACAGCACTCATTGGTGGATTCCAGCATCTACAAGGTGTTAATGCGCCTTCAGGTCTGCGTCTCCACCGAAGCTCCACATGGGCCTGGCATGTCCATGCGCCATGAATAAAGGCACCTCTAGACACTTATATGGCGGTAAATGGTTTGTACTACTGTTCTAGGATCCTGTGCTCACCTCAGGTTCGGCAGCCCTGGAGAAGAAGGCGTGCTACTTGAAGTGCTGGTATCAAGACTCTTCAGCGTCCCTGCAGTTCAAATTCTGACTCTAAGTCTAAAGCAAAGAGTCCAAGGGCACCTGTACGCGTCTACGTCGTCCCCGCCACCGGGAGTGAGGATAGCTTGCCTAAGTTTGGCTAAAGTCGCTGCCTCATCCTAATCTCTGGCATCACGAGAAAAAAAGAATCCTGACATTTCCCGACCAATAGGAGTCCAGAGCCCAGGATTTCACAGAAATCTCTTGACAGCAACCCGGATGCGTGGTGGGAAGCATGCCGTCCGATGCGGCTCTCCTGAGGCCATTCAATGCACAAATGAGGCTAGGCAGGTACAAAAGTTCGATGGGGCTCGGGATGCTGTTGAGGAGCCTCAAGACTCTCTATCAAATGGAAAACCTGGCTGAAAAGAGGCAGAGAGTCCTCATGATCGTCTCGTAGGCCACGTGCAGACACCTCATCATAATCAGCCCTAGAGCAAGAACGTGGGCTTCCCCGACTCACTTTGAACTCCGGACTCATGCTGCAAGATAGAGATGCATCCCTGGTCCCGTACCCTCGGGCCTTATGGTAAGCACCTGCGCTGCTACCTGCCCACGGGCTGTGGTGGAGGAAGCCACAGCCGAGACATAGTGCTGCGCAAGACGCCTTGGTCTCCAGCGTTAGATCTAGGATGAAAAGGCAGACAGGGGGCACGATGCTGCATGCCTAGTCTAAGGTGATGTGCTGCGACGTGTATGGCATTCGTTCAGCGTTGGGTTGGGTGCTCGCATGGGTGTGTGAGGTTTCAGCAGACTTCACTCCTGCGCGAAATTCTATTTAATTGACGTTGGTAAGATTTGTAATCACATGCACCAACAATCTTCCTGCAGACGTCTTGAGTTTCTTAATCTATCAGAGCTGCCAACGCTGCAAAACATGTCTGTTCGAGAGCATTCGGGGATTGAGATTTGGATGTGGCAGTATGCTGCTAACACCTTCCTTTTGTGCAACTCAGGTGTCTGGGGCTTAGCCTTTCAAACTTGGCAATACAAGTGTGAACAGGACAGCATTTGAGTGGACAGCCTTTCCAGGCAGCTTTTGCTTTAGTCCCACGACTACCTTACCATGATTCCTGCACGATGCATCACCAAGGCACCAAAGGATCTGCAACAGCTCACTCTGCTCCTTCAAGTCCTTGCTCAAGGTGCCAGCGTTACAGGAAATAAACCATAGTGTCGTGCATGCTCAACGCCAACATAACTGCAAATGACAAAAAAAGTGTGGCTGGTCGCCAATAGTCATCAAGGGATTGGAGGCGCATAGCCTGGTCCGAACTATGCCAACATCTCTGGCTGGGAAACAACGCGATTGCAAAAAGTGCGAGGCCTTGCGGTGAACCTGCAATCGCAGAAGCAGCTGTTTGACCCGCTGGTGTTGATGTTCCTTCAGATCGCTAGGCATACACTCCAAATTCCCCAAATTTCAGCTTTTCACAGGCCCAGATGCGAACTCCAGGTCCGTCCACCCGGGGTGGTCTGGTGGGAACTGGCAGAGGAATACATCCTCTATCAGCGACCCAATCCTGCGACGGAAGGCCCTTCTCGGAGCTTTGCGCTGTAGGAGTTTACAGGCCCTGCAGGACTTGAGTAGAGCAGCTGTCCTTAGAGCAGCTAATTGAAAATTGCCTCTGGTCCCCAGCGCATATGCTCACTCCATGCCATGCCCTAGCAGCCCCTTCCTGATTTACAGTATTTCCGCGGTATGCTCAAGTACCTTCGAAAGAACAAGATGCATTCTGGTCTATTTACACAATGTCCTCAGCTTGGAGGTCTCTTCCAAGCCGTTCCCTTCGAGGCAGTCGCCTTCAGCAGGCGGGTTCTGGTCATAACCCAACTGGGCTTGTGTAGTAGGTGCTGTAGGCCATTTCACAAGGAGAAAGCTCCTGAAACCAGCTGCTGAGGCTTGTGTCTGGGACCTCACTGAGGATGAGGCACATGGTGCGCACGGCACGCAACAGCTCTTTTCCACCCAGCCTTGTCTGTTGCAGAGTAACGCTGAATGCATGCCAGCAAGGCCTACGCCTAGCTTAGGGCAGCTTAAGACAACAAAGCACTGGAGTCTGGGCCTGGCAATCAAGTTGAACATGGATCAAAGCATTTATAGCCTTCTTTCCCGGCAAGGAACTTGGTTACGGTAGCTTGCAAAACTCAGGGTTTTGCTCACGGTGGCCCGTTTGGACAGAACGAGCTTACAGCGCTAGCTTACAGTGCTTACGGTGAAACAAGCATGGGAGTTCGATTTTGCTTACAGTAGCTTGCCCACACCGGGATTTTGCTTGCGACAGCTTTCTTTCGCCACTTGCTTTCTTCTTGTTTTCTTTCAGACTAGATGGTTGTGATGTGTGCTCAGCCGTCGCCTTCGGATAGGAATGAGACATCCAATGTGAGCCCTCAAAGCGTCATGCAAGCAGGTGCCAAAGAACGAGACTTGGAGGGTGGCTTCATCGAACAGGAATGCGAAGAATTTGCAGCCTTGTGCCAACATCAACTTGAGCCAAGCTGCTGACGAAGGCTCGCAAGGTCGACCTGTGTAGCGGGCAAAGAAGTTGAGGTTCAGAATTCTTTGAGCTAAGTGGAGGCCTCCCCTGCACGGAGGCACGTGAGTCACAGGAAAAAAAAGCTTAAGTCAAAAGATATTCTGCGTGACTTAACTGCACCTGAGGACAAGCGTCTGACCCGCACGGAAAAAACTCGGTAATGTGCAAGAACTAGGCTTCGGGTCTTTGTCGGTCCAAGGCTTGCCGAGCAGCGTGGTCACCTTTCCTTTGGCTGTCTTTGGCCCCCATGAGGTGGGAATACGCGCGGTAGTTGTTGTTGCCTCAGTTCCACGTGCTCCGTGCCCGACATTCGTCGCATCACAGCTGGAAGATCTGGACCAACATCCAGCAAGAAAAGATCTCCAGAAAAAGTCGTGAAGAGCGGATTGTCAACAGCTTGATATATCAAGCAAATGTTGTGACACGGGCAGGGGTCTCGCGCGTCTCTCGCTAACAAGAACTGGAAAGCTGAGTACGTCTAATACTCGAACAATGCATAACATGCATAACATCTCAATGCGTTACACGGCACCTTTGCCTGCCCATGACACAGACAATGTCTCCCAGCCAGGAAAGCCCACATAGCCGACATTCGCCTCAAGCTCAGCGGACTTCAACCCTGTCGGCTCTGAGTGGATTTCTAGCTGCAGCGAAGTACTGGAAACTACGATTATTAACATCATCCCAATTCTTCCCCCCAATTGTGGAAACTAGTTTATTGTCCTTGTTAGTGCTTCTTCAGCTCTTGCATGTATATACCAAGACCCGGTGAGCAACCAAAGCCAAGCTTTGCTGAAGACGCTAGCTGGGCATTGCCTTCAGCTACTCAACTCCAAAGCTGAACATGCACGAGAACCAGGATGAAGCCCTGCGGGGATTTACGGCTGATATTGAAAAACCATGCATGACCTTGGTGCATCAAACTCTGAAAGCTCCTAAGGGTGAGGGTACAGTGGGTCATAATTACAGGATTTTTGAACAATAATCGTAGCAAACAAATTTGGGCTGAGATTTACACTATTTTCTCATGTGCATGTCGTGGGCCGTTCTGTAATGACATCGGCTGACCACCACAGAACTAGACTTTCATCCGTCACAAATGACATGAAAGCTATCACAGCCCAAGCATAAGATATCATCACGGCTCGTCTCCACTCAGGACTTGCATACAAGCCGCAGTTGGATCCCTGCAAAATCCCCATCCTACATCCTAGGGCCAAACACAAATCCATACAATACCTACGTCAGCATTCTTCACTTGCGCAGCTGCAAGGCCAAGACACCGGGTTTGCCCCCTCGCTGATCCCCACTGCACGAGCAGCCATAGCCTCACGCTGGGCCTGGTGCGCCTCGTTGACCTGCTGCTGGAGGAGGCGTTGAAGGCCCAAGTTTTGCTACGCTGGCACATTATCGTTGCAAGAGCTGAGCCCCTGCCTTGCCATCGACAGATGCGATGAGTTCTCGAACCTCAGCTGGGCTGTTTCCTTTTTGTTTGTTCCCGTTTCCTGTTTCCGAGCTTTGGTTGACATCAGAGCCAGTGTCAACGCTTCCCAGAGCTTGCAACCTCGTGCATGCCCAGTCACCGCTTCCATGTCTCTGGCAGGAAGGCCAACACGCTCCTCTCGGAGAACCTTGCCAGACCACTCCGCACTCCATGCAAATCCTTTAAGTGATAGACACCAAAGCAACATGCCCTGCGGACTGCGGAAAGGCACCTTCTGTGCAACCTGCCGGCAAGCGAACTCCACCACCATCAGGTCTGACCGCGACAGGGCCTTCAGCAGTGAGTTGAGCCCCACAAGCTCAGCCTTATACTCCTTTGGGAAATTCTTGTCCTTCGAACAAGATTTGTGGCAAATCAAGGACAGTTGGCCTTCATTCAGCTTTGAAGATCCTGGAAGATTGACTCAACAGCAGCTGAGGATCGTTTTCTCAAACTTACCAGTGCAGCCCCGCACTCGATCATGCACCTTGCACGCCCGCGTAAATCACCGACACTGAAAAAGCTAGCAGCTTGCCAGATACAAGGAGAAAACCAAAACCCTCAGCCCATAAATTCAATTCCTAAGCTGCAATTTCTTAAGCCAATGCGCAACACACTGCAACATGCTGTGATGAAAACGTGAGACCCCGCAATCTGGATGCGAAATGCCGCCTCTAGGTCGGTACTTCCCAAAGAGTTCTGGATCTGCTGCAGCTGCTGAACGCGCAGCTGATACATCAACCGCTTCCTGTCAGTGAGTAGGGTTCGTAGGCGAACTACTAGTACCAAAATGTGCAATCGAGGAGTTCCAATCTTCAACTACCTTATCAGATTTCGGGCCAAGCACGAGTGAGAAGAATGGTCGCGCAAACCCTAATGCCGCTTGCAGTAGCGTCGAACCGTCGAACCATGATCCTCATGAATTCGAAAGGCGCTCAACTACGTATGTTGCGTCCCAAACCTGACCTATTCTTTATGCCGATCCATGCAATCCATGTTCAACATTCGAAGCATGATGGGCAAAATCAGGGAATCCACACACGATTCTCACGACCAGCACATCAATCAAGATTTTGCAAGAGCTTCTCGCATATGCTGATAAACAGTTTGTTGTGCATGTATATTGGGCTTGACTAGGTTCCTGTCTTACACGGATTCGCTGCTGCATGTGCCCTGAGTTTGGAATCCCAATCACCTGTCAACAGCCTTACTGCACTTGACCAACAGGGTCTCAGTGGTTGGAAACACGGCGGAAAAGCTGTTTGATGTGTCTCTGCAAATCTCTGCCAGCAGCGTACTTCATTGATGTTCTCCAGGGCCCGGAACCTCAAATCTTCATCCCCGAAACCTGTTCTGCTAGCAGGCAAGCAAGCAGGCACACCCCCTCCCCCACACCCCAACCCAAACAAACCCTAGTCTCCAATAGCCTAAAAGGAAAGCCAAGGCTCCTCTCCGGCGCTTCTATGCCCCTGGTACCCAGAATCAAACGCAAGGCTGCAGGGATGCACTTGTAGTAACCTTGGTTGGCCGGATGTCGCATAGGCCTCCAAACCATGAAGCCTACGAAGGCCAAGCCATGCCAAGCCTCTATTGAGCTGCGGAATCTTGAGCGTGAAGTAGGAATGAAAACAAGCATCCAAGGACTCAAGCCAGGGGTTCAGCTGCTGTCTTCATCACTTCAAACCTTCCAACGCGTTGCGAGGCAAGTTAGTATCACATGTTGCGTCCTTTGGCTGAGGGGCAGGAGCCAGCTCGCTGCAGGGTGGCCGCAGTTTGCCAAGACCTAGCTAGGAGCATGCCACAGTCGCAGCTTTGGGGATCTTTTTTGGACTTGGCGCTTCGCGGCCGGCTGAAGACTAAAAACTTGAGGTTGTACAGCACTGCTCGAGGCTGAAATTCTTGCGACCCCCCGCCCAGGCTGCGGTCCTGAGCAGAAAGCTAGTTGAATGCCCTGCGGGGTTTTGTGTATAAGCAGCTGACATTGAAGCCCCAACAGCCTCAAGTCTCAAACCTACCGCTGCAGACCCAACATATGCACCCAGTCCTTCCCAAAAAATGTTCATCGTGCTTCACTTTCCACATTTTTTGTAGCTTCTACAGAATCCTCCTGTAAACTGCAAAATGGAACTGACTGACTACGTACGAGTACGTACGAATCTCCCAAAGGCAGAAACGACAGGACAAGCGAAGAAGGTGGTTCCATCTAACACGAGGCCACGGAACCCTCTCACCTGCACCCCACATCAAAAGCAACCGCTCCAGCATTCACAAGCTGAGTATGCAGCTCATCCGTCTGCTTCCGGACATCTCCGCTGGGCAGTAACATCGGGAGCAGCACTTCCTGCGGGCAGGCGACAACAGGAGGCTGATGGTTTGGGTCGACGGCTACGTGCCTGGAGGCTGTCCTCAACCAATCAAAATAATTCAAAACGTATCTTACGTGGAAGCCGAGCTTCGTAGAGCATGGGTGGCTTGTGGTGGTCTGCTTTGGTGAAATAAATCCTCGGGTCGTACCGCTGCAGACATCAAGCTGCAGCTTCATGATGTCGAGCGAGGGATATCAAGCAGCGCAAAGGCCTTTAAGTTTGCCAAGCTCTCGGAGCACGGCCGCAAGCGCCAACCCAGAAATAACTCCACCAATCGTCCAGCTCTGCAAGGATGGGTCGTTGAGAAACCCTTCTGGCAGCCCGCTTCCCTCACCCGTGAAGTCAGGAAGAGAAACACAAGCCAAGACAGAAGCCGATGGCATCCCATGACACATTAGAGGATTGCCTCCGCTTGATGTGTTCTGCTCATTGCGCACAGGAACTGCTGCCAAGATACTTAAAAAGCGAGTGAAGCCATAGTTCATCCTGGGCTGCTGGCTGTATCTGGCTGCTACATCACAAGAATCCGCCGACCCCGTTTTTTCCCCTCCAGGTACCTCCTCCTACTACTACTACTTCTACTTCTACTACTACCTACTACTACTACTACTACTACTACAACTATAACTATTACTCTTACTCTTACTATTACCGCTGCTATTATTTTTACTGTCACTGTTAGTGTTACTGTTACTGTTACTGCTACTGCTACTGCTACTGCTACTGCTACTGCTACTGTTACTGCTACTACT
>CAJNIZ010043023.1:0-32537 GCA_905231905.1 Symbiodinium pilosum
ACCCAAGGTATAGCCCTAAACCCTAAACCCTAAACCCTAAACCGGGTTCAAGGTATAGGGTTTGCAGTGGCTTTTCGTATGAGTCCTGGAAACCTAGGAGCGGAGGCCATCATCTGGCTCGAGGCGTGCAAGCGTCGGCACTCAGAAAGCTGAGTTGGCTGTGTTGCGCCAGCCAGGTTCCGCGCAGGACAAGCATAGACGTTCATCATGATTTTAGGGTCTCCATGTCGGTGTTGCAGACAGCTAACCTACAGTGACAGGCAGAAAATGGAAACATAGATCTTTGCTGCTTTACCTGGGAAGACAGATGTTCTGACTTTCTGGCTTCTAACCGTGGGGAATCCTCCATTTTGTTCAGGGGATCGCTTGTCAAAGTTGTCATCAGTGGGTGGGCAAGAGACCGTAGGGGCTGTTTTATACTGGGGACGCGAAAAGTGACCATAATGTTGACGTGAGCATTGGTGCCCTTGAGTGGCAAAGCCCTTCATAGGCCCGGAGGCATTGTTCCCACATGATCGTTTGACTTAATAATACCTGCTATCCCCAATAAACCCTACTGTAAGGCCCAAAACCCCTGTTACATCCTGTCATCCCCCAAGTTTTTCCCAAATACCATGGCCAAACCGTTTCAGGTTTTAGACTGCAAGCTGAGTTTGAAACCATACAGCCAAGAACATGAAACGCAACCCCTAAACCACCGCCCCCGTCCGCCCCCCCAACCCCCAACTGCATCCAAAATCTGACGTCGTGTTCAAATTATCCTAAACCCTAAATCCCGATGAGTCATTGACATGCGAACCATAACATCAACCAAAAGCAAGGCTCCGTGCCAAGGCACGAAGTCCTGTCACATTTGAGCTCTAGTCTAAACTCATTAAAGGGGGTGACATAGGGTTTAGGGTCTAAACTGTCCAAACTTCTTAAAGGGGATTATATAGGGGAGTGTGAGAGGGGTCATGAGGGGGATAATAGGAGTTTCCACTGTGAAATGATGCTTGTCCCCAATTGTTTAGGGAATAAGAGCATCTACCCCAAACGTCTTGCTCTTGGAGAGACGCACGAGGAGAAGAAGGCTCCCTAGGCAAGTGGAAGCGAACTTGATGGAGGAGCTGTGAGGTTTGGTCAGTGAGGTTTTGGGGCTCAGGGTTTGGGGGGGTTTAGTTTCAAAAGACGATTCAGCACAGTGCGGCTGGATTTGGTTGGAATTGCAGCCGACTGTGAGAGTCACACGGTAGGTTCGGGTGGCCGCAGCAGAGTTGAGGCTTGTGGTTTTTGAGCTACGGGCTGGATTCCTGTCATTGTTTAGCGGGATGTTGGGAGATCTATTTGGTAGTTTCCCAAAATAAGGGGACCCCAATATAGACCCCTAAATACTATAGTCCTTATTATAGGGACCCCCAAAAAGGTAACCCTAATTTAGGGAAACCCCCATTTCAAGATTGTGAAAATTGTCACTAGCCGAAGGGCGGACGGTGACGAACAAGCCAAGGCTTGTGATTTGGGGTTGGTGAGTGAGTTTTCCGGCATTTCAGGCACGGTGCCCGAAACCCAAACCTTGAATCCAGTTTCCCTAAGCCATGAGGGCCAAAGATAGACTGGTGTTCGGCGTTCCGGTCTGTTGATGAGTACAGTATCTCAAGTAGCGCAAGGAAGCGCGCCAGTTTCAAGGGCTTGGGTTTACGGACTTTTCCGTTTAAGGTTGACCCCAAAACTCTAAATCTTCAACCCTAAACCCATAACCCTGAAGTTGAGGATCTGTGTTTTCAGAGTAAAGCTTTTACCCCTGGGCGTGGCCTCGACGCAAACTTCAAAAGTCTATCGTAGAAGCCTCAACAGCTATCACTACCCCTGCTTCACGGGGAGCCCAATAATTCCTTAATTAAGGGATTATACCTGAACTCGTACTAGGGTCCCTCATATGATTTGAGGTGTAATCCTTAATGAAGGGGTATTGGGCTCCCTGGGTTCATATTCGTTGTATGACAATGACATAGGGTGACCCAAAACCCTATTTCTCATTGTTCAGGCCTAGGGCCTAGGCTTCCGCCTGTACCGACCGGAGTCGGTGCCCAGAGTCAAGGTTCCCAAAAGCTCCCGAGTGGTTCGGAGCCTGTCATGACAGTAAAACTAGCCGTGAAAATCGCAATAATAGTAGTAGTGCTAGTAGCAATACTCATAACAATGCTGGTAGTAAGAAACCAGTCACACGGTAACGTAATGGCAGTAGTATATTACTAAAGTCCATTTTGGTACCTACGCGGCCACCGGCAGGGCAATTTGAACTGCCCTGCCGTGGGGGCGCATTTTCTTGGCTCGGCAGCCGTGGTGGTGGCCGGAATCAGCTTGGCGACTCGTTTAGCGATTGCTGCAGCGGCGGCGGCTGGCCTTTGGCGATCTACTCAGCGCCTCTCAAAGTCGAGTTGGCCCAACTCCGAGCAAATTGCAAGGTGAACGAAAACTAGACCGTGGTGAAGAGACACCGCCGGCAACCTTGAGGTTCTATATTTGGGGTTTACGATTCCGGATTTAGGGTATTTCACAGGATATAGGCTTTGGGGGTAGTTCAGGGTTTAGGGTGAGTGGTTCCCAAGTCCTGTTGGTTGCGGAAATCATTTGGGGTGTCCCGAAATTTGGGGCACCTCTTGAGCTCTTTTTTTGGGAGTCCTTAGATTTAAGGATTATCATGTATAGGGGTCTCTAATGGCCCCACCATTTTCGGAACCCCTATGATGGACCTAGGAGACGAAGGCCAACCCTAGACTCTAAACCCTAGGTGAGCTATAGTCTAAACTCCTTAAAGGGGGTTATATGGGAGTTTCCCAAAATTAGGGGTACCCTTTTGGGGGTCCCTAGAATAAGGATTATAGTATTTAGGGGTCTATATTGGGGTTCCCTTATTTTGGGAAACTACCATATAGAGGATTATATAGGGGACTACTATAGGGGTTACTAAGGGGGATGCTAGGAGTTTAGACAATGGCTCAGGTAGAGCTGGCCCCTCCCAATCCGGCTATCTCTGCAGTGCGCGTGCAATGATGCACTCGTCGAGACTTTAGGGTTTAGGGTTAAGGGCGTCGCTCCACAGCAAAACCGTAAACCTTAAACCCTAAACTCTAAGCCCTAAGGCCTAAGCTTCATAAACCTAAAGCCGAAGCCTTAAAAACTAAGTCTAAGCCCTGGACCCTAAAACCTACACTCTCAACCCGAAAACCTCAGCCACGAACCCTAAAACCTACACCTTAGACCCTAAAACCCACACCATTAACTCTAAAGCCTGAGCCTTCAATGTTCAAACCTACGTCAGCGCCAAACCCTAAAGCCGTAACCCGTAGCCCTAAACCCCAAACCCGAAATCCTTAGCCCTAACCTTAAAAACTCTTCGACGACAGGAGCCCGCCCTGTCTGGCAATAGCCCAGCGATCCCGGGTCTTTGCACGTGACTGGAGGCGCCTAAAGGACTACTCGCTTAAGGTTTGGGTTCTGTGGTTTAAGGTTTAGGATTTAAGTTTAGCGTTTAGGGTCTGACCGCTTTAGGTTTGGGTTTCAGGGTTTAGGATTTAAGGTTTAGGGCTTTGATCATTGTCAATTTTCTGGTCCTTGAAGGCGTTATGGGGGATGTATGAGATATAACTGATATAATCTAAACTCCTAGTAAGACCTTGAACAACTTCTATAAGTAGTCCCCCATATAATCCCCCATACAACCCCCTTTAAGAAGTTTAGACTAGAGAGCACTGGGTTTGCAGAGTCTCCGAGCCTAAATGACTTGGGAGAATGGAGAGTCAAATTGAAAGAACATGGAAATTGAGAAGCCCTAAACCCTAAACCCTAAACCCTAAACCCTAAACCGCGTAGGCCTTCTATTTGGGACCCTAAGCCCTAAACCTCTAAACCTAAACCCCAAACCCTCAACCCTAGAGGAGCTCCGGGGCAGAACCCCGCGTAACTACCAAAAGCATAATCCTAGATTCTTTGTAGAACTATGGTATAGATCGTCTTAGATAAGATAGACCTCGAAGCCATGTTGCTACATATTCAGGCTTCTACGTTGGGGTCTTCATAGGGACCTTAGCTACGCAGATGATTTCAAGAATTCAGAAGCTGCAGGTGATAACCCTAAACCGAAACCGCGTGAAACCCTTCATCTGGAAAGCTTGGCGGAAGTCACAGAAGCCCAGGAGGCCACCCCTGAGGAACTGGGATATTTTCAAAATAACGGGCCCCTTTTGGTGATGGATTATACTAGGGCACCTCATATCTATCTAGGGGTACTAAAATGGGACCCTAACCCTAAACCCTAAACCCTAAACCCTAACTTTGGGAACTACCCAAATATTGGTGGCCCCAGCTCGCAAGGCCGAGCAGGAAGAAGAGAGCTTCACGGAAGCTGTCTGGCGTAAGGCAATGGATGCTGCCCTCAAGTTGAGGAGCATTTTATTTGGGGATTATATGGTACCCAATATAGAGTAAGATTATATCCTCCTTTTGGAGTATAGTATCTTATATAAGGAATATAATCTTACTAGGTTCAACCACCAAAAAAAACATTACTCAGTTCAAGACAGGCCTCACGCTCGCAGCTGCGCACGCGCTGCCGGCGCTTGACCTTGCGTCAATGATGCAAGTGTGACGCTTTAGCTAACTGAGTAATTGTCGTTAAAAATTTTAGTATAGGTTCGCCAGGCCAAGAAGCCAGGGTTGAAAGTAGGATAAATTGTGCACTGCCCCCACTCATTAACAGTTGGATAATATTTGTATTATAGTTTTATATAGCCCTTAAAATGACGCCTAATATAGACTGTTAATGTGTGGGTGCAGGACCCAAAGGATAAACATTATAGTAGGATAGAAATTATAGTTGCGCAGTGGGTTACAAGTACCGCATCCATCCATGTGGGGGCGCATAGCGATTACAAGAAGATTATAGAGGTCCCCCTTCATGCTTGACACAGGGCTAGCTTTGAGAACTACACGTTAGGCGTTTCAGGGTTTGGGGTCTTGTTTGGGTCGTATTAAACCCCCAAGCCCTAGGGTGGGGTTAACTGCATTAGACGTTTGTAGTAGTGTTGTAGGGTTCGTGGTTTGGGGCGAAGCTTGCTTATTTTGAGTCGATGTTTAGGTGTTAGAGTTTATGCGTTCAGGTGTTTGGGATTCAGAGTGTAGGGAGGCTTTTGTGTGGTTGCAGGGTGTAGGGTTCAGGGAAAGACGAGAACCCTCATCCGGAACAATCATAGCGCCTCCCACAGAGGAACTGCGGTGGGCGCTCTTGGTAGAAAGGTTGTTTGACGTCTCAAAATTACGGGCCCGCCTGTAATGTCTGTGCAACGTTGGTTGTGCCACTCTGGTGTGCTTCATAGTGGCCATGTGTAGGATGCGTAGAAATCTGGAGAGTCCAGAGTTTCTTACTTGAGTTTAAAGCACCTTGTCTGGTACACTGCGAGTTGAATGAATGTTTCCTGAACCTAAAGCCCCCAACTTCATATGATCAGAACTTAAATCTACCGCCCTACATGGCTAGCAAAAACCTGTCTAAAACTGCAGTCATATAACCCAACTGCAGCTTATGAATGGGGGTTTAGGAATGAGGGTTTAGGGTTTCGTGGTCAGCTACAATTACAGTTATAGTGTCTGCAGTTAAACCTAAACCCTAAACCCCTAAACCCCAAAACCCCAAAACCCTAAACCCCCAACCCCTAAGCCCCTAAACCCAAAACCCTTTTTTAGTAGCCCTGGACCTCCAAGTCGGCCCCGAGCCTCCTGACCCAGCTGTTAGGAAGTACTACTCACTCGGCTGCACTCGCAGGCACGAGTGTTCAGAGGAGGTTTAGGGATTTGGGTTTAGGGTTTAGGGTTTAGGGTTTAGGAGTCCCTATAGGGCTAAAGACCAGAGAGCTTAGGGTCAAGGGTTTTTTGATTTAGGGTTTAGGGTGTAGAGTAAGGCTATAAAGGGATGTATAGGATTTAGGGTTACCAAAGTTAGGGGCCCCCCTTTTTGGGAGTTGTTATACTGAGGGTTATACTTCATTGGATTCTTGGATTCTTTACGGAGTCTCCCAATTATGATCCCCCTATGGCGGATGCAAAAACCCTGCAGGCCCCAAGTACCCCAAATCTCTCTAGTATGGGATTTCAGGATGCCAGGGGCTTGCTGGATCGTTGTGCAACCAGGCGTAGTTTTTTTTCCACCACCCCCCCCCCACCCCCCGGGGTTCAGAGTCTAGGGTATACGGGTTCCGCATTGGGATGCTATTTTCCAAAGTATGCTTCAGACTTCTTACCCTAAACCCCAAACCCTAAACGTGACCCAGTATGGGGATTTTTTCTAAAGCAACCCTTCTACTCTCCTGATAACGGGGCCCCACCCTGCCAACCTGCTGCCATCCGTACAGCCGTAAGATCCCCAATTACAGCCAAAACCCTAAACCTTAACCCTGTGAGGGTTTAGCGTTCCCCAAGCCATACAACCCACCCCAAACAAACGGGGAAGTCAATTTTGGGGCATACATGGGGGACCTGGTTTTCTGAACCTTCCGTGTGGCCCCCTTGGAAAAGGGCAGAGGTCTTCATTAGGTCCGTTTCGGACTTTCACTTCAATTTGTGGGAGTGAATTTTGAGAGAATCCATGCAGGCGGCAATATCTTAAAAGCGTAGAGACTTGTACTCGAAGATCCATGGGTGTTTCGAAGTATGATAGTTGTAGGTGGCTGTAGTCAGAAGCTGACACGAGAGAGGTTTTTTAGGTGTACGTATAGTGAGCTAAATGGGGCATGTATCGGATGACCCTTAAGTACACCAAAGCAGCCGAAGCTCTTCTGGGATCTAAAGAATGTAGAGCCCCTAAACCCTAAACCCTAAAGCCCTAAACCCTCAACTGAAACTGCAGATGAGGACTTAAAAAGTTCCCCTGGTATCATTTGGGAACCTACCCCGCCCCCCTCCTTGCCCCTTGGAATCCCTGGAGAGCTTTAATTTCTAGGGTTTATAAGGTTTATAGGGTTTCCGGCTTGGGGCTTATAGGGTTCAAGTTTTGGGGTTCTCAGGGTTTAGAGGTTTAGGGTTTAGGGGAGGGTGATAGTGAAACCCATGGCTTCAACAGTCACAGGCCCAACGGAAGAAGGTGTAAACGAATGGCTGGCTGCGTTTGGAGGCATGCAACCCAATAGTGCAACTACTTCAATAATGTAGAATATAGTAGTACTATAACAGATAGAAAAGACGCATGAACTAGTAACAATATCGAAGCCGACGTGTAATCTCCGGCTGAATTGTTGTGGCAGTTTAAGGGGTTTGAGGATTGTGCCTTGAAGTGCAAAGGATTAGACCCCAAAACCTTAACCCTAAACCGGGTTCTAGAGTGTTGTGGAGCCAAGCGGATCCCCACGAGAACAGTCAAATTGGTGTATTCTGAGACCTTTCGTGGGATTTCTGGTCCCTTCATGGATCCCCATGCGAAAAGTGTTTTCTACTTGGGACATTATAGCCTCCAGTTTAGATTTAGATTGTATTTTCGTTTTGGTTCTAGTAGTTCATGGCAAGAATATGGAATGGCGCTTGGCTCAACAGCCCAGAACTCTACACACATGAGGGCTTTACTGTTCCGGGAGTATTCGCGACCCAAAGCTTCAGAGACTCTGAGGCGTGTTCCACTAGAAGGGGACTTAGTAAGTAGGTTGAGAGCTCCTAGTTCAGGGTTTAGCGGCTTGGTACTGGGGATATCTGAGTTGTTGTAAAATTTGCAGGGGTTTTGAGCATACTTTCCCCCTCACCCTCTCAAGCAGGTGAAAACCTAAGCTTGACCCGCAAGGCATGCTTGCCGAGTTGCATACCCTCTGCTGCCCAGTCGGATGGAATGAAGAAAGCCTTGAAACCATACCTGGCCCTTAACTTTCAACTCAAAACCCTCTGTGCGCGCTTTCCTGCAGCTGAACTGTTGGCTTGACGCCAAGCTTCAAAGTGCGATTGTGCCGGGCGTGTGCTGCCCAAAATCACACGGTTGAGAGTTTAGGGCTTAGGGTCGTATACTCCTCTCTAATGGCACTGCAGTAGTTTCCAATACAGACTAAGATTGCAGTTTCTTTTTGCTGGTAGCATGCTATAGGAAAATTTACCAGCCGTACGTGACTCAACTACCAGAAGCACTATGCACGTGAGTTTTCCTAGCCTAAACCGAAAATCCTGAATCCTAGAACCTAACTTCTAAGCCTTGAAATTTGCCCTCTATGGTTTTAGGGGTCTCTTTAAGGAGTTTCCCACGTTGGCCCCATGGCTACTGCGGACCTTTCGGCTGTTCGCCGGGTGCGCGAGCACCTGGCTCTCGCGAAGGTGTGGGAAGTGGGTGTTTCCCAAAATTAGGGGTACCTTTTAAATGGGTTATATAGGGTTTACGTAGGGTTTGTATAGGGGTCATATAAGGGTTGGGGTGTAGGGTTTCCCAAACTTAGGGGTACGGGTCTCTTATTTAGGGAGACTACCAAATCTCAAGGTTCACAGGGTTTGCCTAAGCCCTAAACCCTAAACCCTTGGATCTAGTTGGAACTTAGAGCTAAGAGTTGGTGGAGTTTAGGGTTTAGGGTTTCTGGAGTTTATGGGGGTTTTCGGGTTTCGGAGCTCAGGCTATTTTTTTTTTCTCAATTTTCAACGTTTAGCTCTTTGGAGGCATAGGATTCGGCGTTTAAGATCGAGATCGAGGCATTTCAGGTTGCAGTTCTAGGGTTTAGAGTATAGGGAATCATGTTTTTATGCGGGCACTAAAGTTTTTTTGCGGGATCTTAGGTATACTTACACCTAAGAGGTTTGCTTCCGTGCTCGGAGATGGTCATGTATCAGAGTCTACTTGAGGTTCAAGGCAGTTATAGCTCATCATATCTGGCATCTAAAACACAAGTCTAACCATATTAGGAGACTTAGGACTTATAATTGGGTCACACGTACAGGTATAGTTGGGCTCCGAATTAAGTACCCTGAACCGCCGTGTAGGATTTTGGCTTTAAGGTTCGAAAAGCCAGGCAGCAGGCTAAGCATGCATCTTATGCGCCCATCAAGCATCCCGTTTCAGCGTACTACCAGGTTTTCAGTGAATACAGCAGGTTTATAATTTCGAGAAGCAACTTTCACTACTGCCGTCGTGACACGGAATGAACTGAAGGCTTTCAAAACATATGTAGTCCAAAGCTCCCAAGCCACAAACTGGGTTGCTGTTAATGAACTTCTTTTAACTTACCACTATAAGGAGGAAGCCCTGTTATTTTCTTTATACCCATGTTATGATAATTTAACTTCCCTAACAGCAACCCAGCGAAACGCTAAATTCTTAATTGCCACTGCCCTGCAGCCTAAGGCCCGCAAAGGCTGAACGAAGCAACTGCACAAACCGCATCCTCCCTCAAGAGCAAGAGCTTGCATCCATGATATAGTTGGTCTTTCTAGGAATGATGTGAGACTATCTTGTTGGAAGCTTACAGCCAGGCATCCCCAAACCCCTGGCTCCTAAAACCTAGACCCCGCATCCAGCGACCCTTCAGGTGCCAGCCAAGGGCACCGAAGCTTCTTTCGCAGATGATGCGTGCGTGAAGCGAAGCTCAGCTAAACCTCCACTCCTCCATTGCTCTTTGGGCTCCTAAATCCAATCCTCAACCATGTGGATACCCGGAACAATGCTAGAATGGAAAGGTGAGTGTGCAGCTCTATTTCTGAACCTCACACACCGGTAGTACTTTGTAATATACCTCGGGCGCAGTAAATGCTGGTTACAGAATTCTAGACACGCGCTGGGTCAGGCCAGCCCCGACTGACCAAAGTGAGGGAGACTGGGGCTTGGTGTTTGTGGACCCCCAACTACACAGAATCAGATTTTTTTGTGTTTTTTAGTGTGCTTGAGGCCGCCCTTTTACCTACTTCTGGGGCCCAGATCACGGCAACAGTGATGGTACTGGTAGCAGTACTGGTCTAGTAAGACGGTTGCCTCTCTCTGTTTCGTCATCGTGCCACTTCGTGTTTGGCTGTTCTTGTACCTATGATTGCAGCCACTTGTGTTGCATAGCTCGATCCTCCTGCCATTATGCTGGCCCTTACATCTCACTTCAGAAAGTAAACCCTATAGTCCCCCTTAAGTAGATAGAATATGAGGAATATGGGGATCTCATTATTATGTACCCAAAGCCATATTCTATCTACTTAAGGGGGACCCTAAACCTATGTACCCTAAGGTCTCGGGTTCTTAGGCTTATCTTATGGCAGGCAGTACCATCCCAAACTTCATCAGTTTCCCTAGCTATCCTTGAGCAACCCTAGTTAAGGGGGAACCTTGGAGGGGTGGTATTGAGGGTAACCCTAAACCCTAAACCCTAAACGGGTTTAGGGTTTAGGGTTCCGGCCCTAAAGCATGAAAGCAGCGAAGGATACCTTCGAGCGAACAACGGTGATGCCCGGCGTGCTGCGGACGCGCTAGCTGCCACTATCCAGCCGCCCAGCAAGACCCTAGGGTTTAGGGTTTCAGGATTTAGGGGAACCCTGAATATTCTCGGAATGTATTTTGGTCTTTTGGACCACCATTTATCGACCCCCCACCCCTCCATACTAGTGCAACGAAGGAGTGTCGCATGAAATCAAGGCTGAATCAGGCTCAAAGTTTCGATGCATATGCGCCAAGAATGAGGGTACCTTTTCCGTTTTTTCTGCAACAAAGTTTATTCCAACAGGTCATCAAGCATCCCCCTCAGCAAAACACTGCCGTCCTTGATTCAGACATGTACAACACAAATTGTAGAAGACCTCTTGGTGAAACTTCAAAATGATAGTTTCTCATATAGGGGGCCCCAACATAGAGCTGGAAAAGCGACACGCCTCATTATTGGGACCCCCCAAATGGTCCCCAATCTAGGGTACCCCTAAATCCCAGTCCCTATATAATCCCTATGTAAACCCGACATAAACCCTAAACAAACCCTAAACCCTATATAGCCTTGAAGAGGTACCTCTAGATAAACAGGGTTTAGGGGTTTGGGTTTTAGGCTTAGGGGTTTAGGGTTTAAGCCTGTCGTTTTAGAGGTTTGCAGCGAACTGCCCCCCCTCGAAATTAAACACACACACACACACACCAACCCCCCAGCGTTCAATAGAGCTCCCAAGAAATCTACGCTACTGGAGGACGAAATCAATATGCCGGTGGGGGGCGAATGTGGTTGATATCAGGGAAGTTGAGAGGCTAGACCCTAGACCCTAAACTCCAGGTGGCGGAAGGAGACGCGGCCAGCAGAGATCGTGTGCTCGGCTTGTGCGAACAATCCGCACAGCCACAACCTTCGAATTGCCCAGGACTTAGCAGTTTACATTGAGGGGGTTAGGTTGTCTTGTGGTCCCTGTTTGGCTCCCCAATATAGTACGGTTTTGACTAACCCTAAACCCAAGCCCCAAGCCCAAACCCTAAATAATGTGGTAATATCTAGGGTACCCCAAAAAGGACCATACATTTTGACAACCACTTAGATGGAAGCTTCTCAAAACCTAGGCAGGAGAAAGCCCAAAGTATCAGCATCAGGGAATATGAGCTATCGACGCTAGGACCCATGTGACCTTTGTAAGAGGGGCAGGAAGCAGCCTAGGGTTTAGGGTTTGGTCGATATTCATACGAGTCCTTCAGAGCCCTATGAGACATCAAAATCCCTGGTTGTTGGGAAGGGTATAGCCGCGAGGCTGAAACCTAAAGGCTAGGACTTCACGGCAGGGCACCTCCAGTGGGGAGGGATAATCTGCTAACGCAGTAATTAACCCCGCAAGCCCCAAGAATTGCACGTCTGAGTAGATGCTAGTCCAAATTTAGAAGCTGGATAACAGCTTGCCTGGGAAGGCGCGTGGGGCTGCAAACCTGAGTCCAGCACAAGGACAGCCGCTGCAACTGCCACATGTTGTCAAAAATCCCACGTGAGCAATTCTCGGTGCAATGCAGCAAGCGCAGGTTTCCTCATGTAATCCGTTGCTTCTTCAAGGTTTTGTTCAGGCTCAAGTGCAACTGCTGAAGAAGACTTCTTGGCAAAATGCCAGCCGCCTCCCACCGCGACCTTGTGAACCTAATGCCCCCTCTTTGGCTGCCGCAATCGCTGCGCGGTCGGATCCTGCTCCAAATGATCATCACGGGGTTCCTGGGTACGAAGGCTGTGGCGGAAGATGGCAGCAAAGCCCTGAAGTACAACGGCAACAACGGCAAGGGTGGGCGACCTCGTAGGGGCCAGCAGGCGCAGGTGAAAGCTTCCGGGAAGCATGGCGGTCAGGTTGCTTGGCGGATGAAGACGTGGCTTCAAAACCCCTTTCAGATTGTGGATAAAAAAGAATCCTGCATCACCCTATACCTCCGGAATTCTGGTAGTACCGCGTACGAGGTCCTTAAGCCACCATAATCCCACATTACGCCCCCCTTAAAAATTCCATCACGTTTATTTTGGAGGCTCTACCCATCGTAAACCCTAAGCCCAACATAATACCCCATTATGCCCTTTTGTACGACCATAAGAAATGCGTTTTGGAAGGCCCCAAAAACGCACGGTTTTGTGTTTGGGGGTTTAGGGTTGGAAATTGATGGCTTCAGGTTCAAGATTTGCTCTGTATCTCGAATCCCAAATTTGCACTTCTGCAATCCCTGCTCCTTTTTCGGAATGACTCGCAAGGCAAGAGCCACGGCCGCGCAAATTGCTTTCCAACAGCAGAACTGGTCAACTCCTGTGTTTCAGGGTGTGCCTATGCTTCGCTTGTTCAAGGACATCGTGAAGGAAATCCAGCCTGACTGTTACGACCTTCGTTTCACTCCCGAAGCAGTCGAAGCCTTGCTGATGGCGGCAACTACATGTGGTGTGGAGGTTCTAGTGAAGGCAGGTCTGTGTGCGGCACACGCAAAGCGTGTGACCGTACTACCGAGCGACATTCAGTTGCCCATCCGCCTTGATGCTGTGAAAATGGGGGATGTCTTGCCTCCTCAAACAGTGGTTCCGGCGAATCCGGCCGCAGGGTTGCGCGTCAGAGTGAAGTGCAAAAGCCCTGAGCAAGTTGGGCCATTGCCTGGGCAATCGCAAGCAGAGTTGATCCAGCGCTTTGGCGAGCACGGCTCCCGAAGTTCAAAGCACTTGCGCGAGCTCCGTGACAGGGAAAGCTCCAAGTGACGCCCTTGTCCTGTTTAATGGCTTCCCCCCAAAAAAACAGAGACCTAGTTTACTTCCCTTCAGGGGTTTTTATTAGGGGATATAGGTAAATGGGTCTGTCTATTATTCTGAAAAGGGCAAGGGTGCCAAGTGAAGCTCATTTTTGGGGCAGATCTCAAGGGAAGAGAAGTCTGCTGGCAACAATGCCTGCATTGTTGCAGCACTCTGCTCGCAAGGCCGGTTGAGGAAGCAACATGGGTCCTTGTTGGTGCCTACTGGGTCCCTTATAGCCTCCTAATGGGTCCCTCTATTGGTTTCAAATGGGTCCCTACTCCCCTCATAGCTTACTAATGGGTCTCCTTATTGCAACCTAATGGGTCCTTGTTGGTGCCTACTGGGTTCAAATGGGTCCCTACTCCCCTTATAGTTTCCTAATGGGTCTCCTTATTGTTCCCTAATGGGTCCCTTATAGCTTCCTAATGGGTCTCCTCAGCCCATTGGGGGGCAATAAGGAAACCCATTAGGAAGCTATAAGGGGAGTAGGGACCCATTTGAAACCAATAAGGTGACTCATTAGGAAGGTGTAAGGGAGGGGACCCATTGGTGGGCAAGAAGGCCCCCATATCACACCTTTGGTGCTTGAGAAATGCGTTTTTGGGCCATTCCAAAACGCATTTCCAAACTTCCTCTTATCTGAGACACCTATGCGTTTTTGGTACGCCCCAAAGCGCATCTCCCGGGGACCCATTAGGGGGCAATAAGGAGAGCCATTAGGAAGCCATAGGGGACCCAGTAGGCACCAACAAGGGGACCGGTCCCCTTGTTGGTGCCTACTAGCTTCCTAATGGGTCTCCTCATTGCCCTCAATGGGTCCCCTTGTTGGTGCCTACTGGGTCTCTTAGAGCTTCCTGATGCGTCTCCGTCTTGTCTTCTAATGGGTCCCCTTGTTGGTGCCTACTGGGTCCCTTATATCTTCCAAATGGGTCTCCTCATTGCCCCCTAATGGGTCCCCTTGTTGGTGCCTACTGGGTCCCTTATAGCTTCCTAATGGGTCTCCTTATTGCCCCCTAATGGGTCCCCTTGTTGGTGCCTACTGGGTCCCTTATAACTTGCTAATGGGTCCTCTTATTGGTAAAAGCTTCAGGCGGGAAACGCACACTTCCGCTTGCCAGGACACTTGTCCTGTGACTTTGACGTGCTTCCAAGCGACTTGGCAGCGGGGCGAGGCCTCCGAGTGCTTCAGGCTCATGAGCAGCTCCCCGAAATATGTGTAGGCAAGGTGTGTCAGACAAGAGGAAGTTGGGAGATGCGTTTTGGGACGTCCCAAAAACGCATTTCTCAAACACCAAAGGTGTGAGGGGGGATGATAGGTTTTGAGTGTTTAAAAGGGCGTCAGGGCTGCTTCTGGAACCTGTCCTTCATTGCATACCCGTGTATTGCCTCCAAACAGCCGTGGGCTACATTATTTTGGGGTAAGTGTATTCGGGTATCAGCGAGTATAGCCGGGCGTAACTACGGGGCTATAATGGGGTATAGCGAGAGGTAGCTGGGAATGCGTTTTGGAAGGTCCCAAAAACGCATTCCTCAAGCACCAAAGGGGTGACAAGCCAGTATAATTGGGTATGGTGGGGCATAGTCGGGGAGACAAAGGTATACTGGGGTATAGCGGGGCATATTGGGGTATAGGCGAAGCCTTAAAATTGCACCACCATTCTTTTTTTCAAGCTCCCTGGGCTTGGGCCTGAATGGGGCTTGTTAGGGCCCCTTAGGGCCCCTTGAACACCCTTTAAAGGGCCTTTTAGACCCCCCTAAACACCCTGATAACCCTTTAATGACCTTGTGTCTGGTTTTTAAAAGTGTCTAGGCCCCTAACCCCTCAAGTCTTCAGCCCCTGCCTCTCAAAAACTTGGAAGGATGACCTAAGCCGCCCCCCCCTTGGCCCTGTGCCCAGGGCGAGCGGCCAGCAAGCTGCGCGGTAGGGGCCAGGGATTAAGCCTTAAGCTAAACCTAATCCCTTCATTGACCCCAAAGCCAAGTTTTGAGGCCTGGGGATCCGCCCGAAATCAGGGACCATCAATAAGGGCCATGCGGGGTCCCAATCAATAAGGAAACCCCACTAGAGGCGATAATTAGGGGAAAGCAGGGGTTCCCGGCATGCCAGGACTGATCTCCGGCAAGAGCGCAGCAAAGAGGATTTGCAAGTGCTGAAAAAAAGACGTGGGGAAGCATTGGCCGCCTTTGGCATTGGACAGCGATTCGTGTGTGGGACAACGCATGGAACCCGAATCATGCGACTTGCGGGTTGTGCCTTGGTTTAGGACAAATAAAGAGCGATTTGGCGCTGCGGCCCCGAATCGCTAGCGATTTGCGACTTGCGACTCTACCTTCTAAGATAGGGAGTGTCTGGGTAGTCCGGCTCAAGCGCAAAGCTGTAGCATCTCCCATGAGACAAGCTCGCATCGATCTCTGCAGGCAACAACCAGATTGGTGCCAAGTTCTGGGAGGCGTGATGTAGGGGCTTCCCAAAATTTAGGGTACCATTTTTGGGGTCACCATAATAATAAGGATTCAATAGTATTCGGTCCCTGTCTTGGGGTCCCTTTACTCTGGGAAACTACCATATCTTGACTTTGAGAGCTGTGTGTGTGGGGGAGGTCGAGGACGTTGAATCCACAACTTATTGTTGCACTGGGTTTATCGTCGGATAGCCAGTAGTGATACTGTTCCCATTTGTTCGCGGTGTCTCTTTTCAACCTCAGCCAGACCGATGGCAGCTGTATTTCGTGTTCTGGGCGTGGTTAAGTGAAATGAGATTGTTGTCAAGGCCGCACTATGCTCTAAGTTTTTGCCTGTCCTTCCACTACTTTGGGACCCTGCATTCCTGTACGAGGTCAAATTGGGTCGCAAGCTCTCCGCTACAAAGCCGGTCAACTAACAACAACTCCTCTTTGCGGTAGTATGAATAATACAGCCTTGGATACCTTTATGGGGTTCCCTATTATGAGGGCTATAGTACATTGGGGTCCATATCGGGGTCACCAGCCTTAGGAAGATTTCGGAGATGTTCTTTAGTCGAGAGTGGTTATGTCAGGATCCCGCAGAGACACCGCCATAGAAGCTCGCAGGCGATCGCTGTCGAGCACAGCATCAATCCCACAGGCGCTACTTCACGCCCTCAAGCCTAAAACCCACACGCAAGCCTTCAGTCAGAAACTACTATCTGCTAAAAGCTGCCTATCTATCACCAATTTTGAAGAGATCCTGGTCAGGCTAGCACGATATGTTTCTGTTGGAGCACAGGCCTGATTGCATGGCTGTCATAGCTCGACTTCGCAGTTTTCGGACATCCCTTCAGAAGCCGGAAATTGCTGTTTGGGGGTCAGTCTGCACTCAGGATGAAATTCTTGACGCTTGCAATCAGGATGAATACATGTCTAGACTTTGGAAACCCTCTGCTTTGGCATTCGCGCACCTAAAGCCCGAGCTTCTTATGGAACGCGCTCGCAGATACCTACTACGGCTTGATACAAAAGGCCCACGAGGCTTCGGTTGAACTGGCGTCTTTGAGCATCGCAGGATACAAGTCTGTGCTTTCACGATGTCTTTGAGCCTGCTGTTAACCCCGCAGTCCGGGAACCACCTGGAACCCCGTACTCCGGCAAGCTTGCAGTGCTGATTTTAGGGGTTGTTAGGTAAACAGGGTTCACTGGACCACATCATTGCCACCTGACCACGCGAAAAGAGCTTTGTCCACCATTGCCAGTTGAGAGCGGCCCAGGTCTACTTGAATGAGGCGACAGGCGGACTGGATCTTGAGCCAGGCCATCTTTGCGACATGTTTAGGGCTAAGAGGTGCGAGCATTGGAAATGTGAGGGTATGTTGAAACAATAAAATTAGGAAAAATAAGAAAATTTTGGACATGAAATTAGGGTCCTAATTTTTACAATTTTCCTATTTTTCATATTTTCCTATTTCTTCCTATTTTTCGGCAAAAATAGGAAAGCATAGGAAAAATCAGGAAATTCTTGAAAGTCCTAAGTTTTTTTTTATGAAAAATTGAAAAACATAAGATTTCTATTTTTTTCCATTCTTTTTCTTTCCTTTTTTTCTTCTAATTTTTCCTGCTTTCAGGGCTTACGGCTCATCGGTATACAGTAGATTTGAGATAGGTATCTTGTCTGGACCTTACCATGCTGTGGGCTCACACGAGTTGATGGCTTTGGGGCATGGGGCAGGGTTAGGCGCATTGCTAGGCTGCTTCCTGCCCCTCTTACAAAGGTCACATGGGTAAACTCTTTAAAGGGGGCTATATAGGGGAGTATCATAGGGATTATCAACGGGGATACTAGGAGTTTAGATTATAGCCAATATCATAGGGCTTGGAGTTCAAGGTTGCTCGCAATTCGCCACAGATATACCTGCGTGGGTCAAAGCCACCCTTGTACAGTTAGGGTCTATGGTTTAGGCTTGCCGGCCGTAACCTCCTGGGGTCTCCACATATCCTAAGGTTTTTAAGGGCCTACCGTTTTGAGCGGGCGATAAAAGAAGCAGAGGCTCGCGTGGAGGAACCACGTTTGCAGGTCCCTGAGACTCAGCAGCTGCTTGCACTTACTGTTGGGCTTCTTCATATAGGTAGATGCAGCAGGTAGACTCCGGAAGCTAGGTAGGAGGCAGGGAAGCCCAAACTATAACAAAGTGAGCCCCTATAGTCTCCAATGATTGCTTTTTTTGCATACCAGGAGTGCTTCATGACATAGCAACCTGGACTTACGACCCCAGAGAATTAGCTGCCAAGCCACATACTTGTTGCGAGGAAGTTTTAGGACACCCTTTAACCCGAAACCCTTAGCCCTGAACCCTAAACCCTAAGCCTTAATACGTTACTCTTGCCAGGTGCCACGTGATGGGCAGAGTTGCACTCCAAGCACGTGGCCCATAGTCGAATCCGATGAATTGTGATGGCAAGCTGTAAGATGGTCTAAACTGAGGATCGCCTTTTTCCTAAGCACGCACGGAAGGGCAGAAAGGCTCTCAAGGGTTTCTGGCTTAGATTCAGGTTGCACCCCAAACCCCTAAATTCTACAGATTTCATCCCGTGAACCTTCAATTAAGCCTCAAGAAGGAAGATGCATACCCTTGTTCCAAGCAATGAGGAGCTTCCAGAAATGGGGGTCCCATATGTACCCTACTATGTTCTTATCGTCATTACATGTATCCCCCCAAAACGGGGGCGTTACTATACCGAAATCCACTTGTAGACCCTAAGCCCTCAACCCTAAACTCTAAGCCCCCAATCCTAAACACTAAACACAAAGCCCTTAGCCCTAAGCCCTTAATCCTTAACCCCCTAGACCCCAAACACGCAACCCTGAGCCCTAAACCCGGAACCCTAAACCAAAAACCCTAAGCCCTAAACCTTCAACCCTAAACCCTGAACCCTACACCCTAAGCCATACACAGCGCCCGGACGGACGCCGAGGTTGGGACTGACACCCGTGGTCGTCCGGACGCAGCCTCAGCAATCATGAATCAGGTCTTGCACCTAGAGGGTTTAAGGGCTTAGTGTTTAGGGTTCAGGGCTTGCGGTTTAAGGTTTCAGGGTTGAGAGCTTAGGGCCAAGAGCCCCCGACATCATTCCTTTTGTTGGGCGTACCTGCTTTCCTTTTTGAGGTTTCCTGTCGTCCTGGTCTTAAACTGGTGTCACCATAAAGGAGCCGCATTGCATGGCGGGTTCAAGTTTTGCACATGGGATTGAGGTCTTGGTTTAGAGTTTAGGGGTGAGAGGTCGCGGGTTTGGAATGTAGTGTTAGGAGTTCAGTACTTGACTTTTGCGGTTGGTATAGTCCCTAATCAGGAAACCCATGTCCATTACTTATCTGGGGAATATTGACGGTGGACCCGAACACTTAGAACCTGTAGGGCTTTGGGGAATACTTCACCAAAGCTAACTTGCATGTCACTTTCCTTCTTTTTTCACTTGATTCTCCATTTTTGGTAGCCCCTATCTGCGCTTCATGGCACAAAAGGGACAGGCCAACTCTCCTGAAGCTGTACCTAGGTAGGGAATGGGTTAAGGGTTCAGGGTCTAGGGTTAGGGGAATTAGAAAGCATGCAAAGCCAATCGTTTAAACATTGTGGAAGGGCTTCTTCTTGCACGGAGGTTACATACATGCCTGTTTCGAGATGCTTCCCAGGGTTCAACAGTTTTTAGCAAACTGATGTATACATTTTTTTGTTACTTACTCAATGTTGAAGTGAACGGAGGAATGAATCTTTACTGTAGTGCCAACCCTAAACCTTACACCCTAAACCCTGAACCCTGAACCCTACGTTTCCATGTCTTTCGCATTGGGACATTCCTACCCTAAGCCCGAAACCCACATGTACTATAGTCCAAATGAGTTCCTGAAAGGTTGTATAGTGCTTAGGGTTTAGGATTTACGGTTCTAAACTCCTTGATGGGGTGCATATAGGGGGCTGTATAGGGGTTAGGGTTTAGGACTTAGTTTCTAGGGTTCTAAACTCCTGAGAGGGAGTTATTTAGGGGGTTTTAAACCCCATAAAGGCGGAAAAAAGGAGTCACATACGGTTCAGGGCAAAAAGGGTTCCAAACTCCTCAAAGGGGTTTTATAGGGGACTACTATAGCGGTTTCTAAACAGGATACTACTGTTGATACTAAAAATCCTGCATGACCTTAGTATACTATAGAACCATTATTCCCAAGGTTTAGGGTATTTAGGGTCATGCAGGATTTTCAATATCCACCGTAGGAGTATACAGCTCGACTTGTTTCCATTCCCTACAAACAACCAGCAAAGTTTTTGTCCAGGGCGAGCACCTCCCCCTGGGCGCAATCGTCCTTGTCAATTAAACTGGGGGCTTAGCCAACCCTAACCCCTAAACCTTAAATCCTAAAACCCTAAATCCCAGACCTCCCTAGCCCCAAACCTGAAGCCATAAGCCCCTAAATCTCTAATAGCTTAAGCCTAAGCCTAAAACCAGAAGCCTTAAACCCGAATGCTTTAGCCCTGATCTCGCCACCTTAAGACCTCAGCCGGATTTGGGGTTGAGGGTTAACTAAGCCTAAGCCTCAAGACCTGAGCCCAAAAGTCTAAACCATTCCGAGGTGCTGTACACCAGCTTCAGCCAGGCCCTTCACCGCACGGATCCTCTCAAGAACATGGAGCACCTCACCAGGACCTCAGGGGTGTAGGGATTGGGTTGGAGGTGCCAGGGTTTAGGGATGTTAGGGGCTGAGGTCTACGCATGTTGGGGTTTTTAGGTGCCAGGGGTGGGTCTAGGGGCGTTGTATGAGGTTCAGGATTTACTGGTGATCAGGGTCCAGGGATTAATGGTATAACCCTCAACCCCAAAACTTACGCCCTTTAGGTCACCCGGCCGAGGCGTTTGTGTGGGTTGTGGTGTGGTGGCCTGTAAATAGTGGAGTGCAGAATGCATGGTTGAGGGCTTAGGGTGTGTGGGGTGCTTGATGTTCGAAGATGACTTGAGGGATCTTTTGGGAGCTCTTCTTGAGACCGATAGGTCCTTGGGCAAAAGAGACCCGAAGTCGAGCCCTCCAAACCAGAATTCCCACGCCTCGAGTGTAAAGCGAGCATGACGTAATCTCCATTAGCTCAGATATGATCATATGAGGCTATAAACAGGCTGCTAGACATGCCGCTTCAACAGGCTTTCATATTCCTTAGGGATGAGGTGGACCTGACAGTGCCAGAACCTCTATAAGCTTCCGTCCTAGACTCTACATCCCGGGCACTAGACCCCTCAAACCCCGAATCCCAAACCTGGATCCCTAATCCCCCAGCCCTTCACCCAAAACCCAACAATTCCTGAACCCTCAGCCCTTATCCCCAAACCCTAAACAATCCACCCCCAGTTCAAAAGACCCTACACCCTAATCCCAAAGCAACCCAGCCGCCTTTAAAGAATCTTAGGCTAGAAACTCTACTGTCAATATTAGCCTTGCTAAGGGACCCTTAACATTGGGCGTAGGGGTCCCTCTTGTCGCTTAGTCTAGTGGCTAATATAGTCCCTGATAAGGAGCCATGTCCACTAAATGATGTAGGAGATGTTGAATGTAGCTCATAAACCTAGGGTTTAGGGTTTAGGGTTTAAACCCTAAACCCCAAACCCCAAACCCTAAACCCCTAAACCTCTAAACCCCTAAACCCTATACCCACGAAAACGGCTCGCGCCCGAGGACCTTGGAGGATGCAAGCGCCATCCTAGCCGCGCGGGCGGCGCGGAATGCGGAAGGCAGGGTCGGGATAGTCGGGCGGGTTTTGGGCGGGTTTTGGGAACTTGGCGGGGTACACCCTAAACCCTAAACCCTACATCCTAAATCCTGAACCCTAAACCCTAGCCTAAACCTTGTTTTCAAAGCTTGCAGGACAGCACGTGACGAAGTGTGTGCTGTCTGCATGCCAAACCTTGGTTGGAGTATATGCGGGGGCTTCCGGGCTTCCCCAACTTAGCGGCACCGTTTAAAGGGTTTATACAGGGACTATACAGGGGTTAGGGTTTTCCAAAATTAGGGGTACTTTTTTGGGGTGTCCCTATAATAATGACTTAGTATATTGCGGTATAGTTTGGGGTACCCTACTTCTGGAAAACTACCACATGCTCAGTCACCAAAACTCTGAAGCCCTGACACCCGCACCCTACAAATGTAAACCTGGAACAACCAAACCACGGTTTAGGGTATAGAGTTTAGGTTTAGGGATGAGGGTGTAGAGCTTACCGCTAAGAATCATAATCTGCTGCTTAGAGCTCCAAGCCGTTAATCATAGAACTTAGAAGGGGGTAAACTTCAACTAATGCGGCTCCCTGTAACGGGCAGCAGTCGTTAAAGGGCAAAACCCTAACCACCCCCAACCCCAAACCCTAAACCTTAAACCCAGAAACCCAAACCCCAAGCGCGGAACCCTAACGCAAAACCTAAACCTTGAACCATGTCAAACAGCAAAACTTAAACCCAACACCTTGAAGCCTAAACCCTGAGCCTTTGAGGTTCCAGGTTGATTCAGGTTGATGCAGAACCCCTGCACCCCAAACCCCTCAAGTTTTAAGGTCTTGGTCTTAGGATTTGGGGTTTAGGGTGGTTGTTTCCAAAACAATCAGTTCCTAGGTATGCACCCTAATCTACAGCAAGTGGTTGCTAAGGACCAACTAGATTAGTCCCGGTTGTCTGCGCTACCCCAGTAAGCCTTAACTGAAACCCTGAGATCTAAACCCCACAACCTTAAACCTAAACCCCAAGCCCTAAACCCTAAACCCTAAACCCTGAACCCTAGACCCTCAACCTTAAACCCTAAACCCCAAGCCTAAACCCTGGACTCTGTAAACTCAGGATTTGCTGAGTCGTGGGTCATGGTCGTCGACTTCCACGGCTATTCCTGGCTCCTTGGCTGGGAGGGTTTAGGGTTTGTCGGGGTTATATAGGGGTTATAGGGTTATATTATAGGGTATATATTGGGTTTATATATAGTGATAAGGGAAAATAAAATGGAAACTACGATCTAGGGTTTAGGGGTTAGGGTTTAATAGGGTTTAGGCTTCAGGAGTTTGGGGCTTAGGGGATTCAGGCTTTAGGGTTTTTAGGGTTTAAGGGCTCATGGTTCAAGAGTGCCAGCGATGGTCGGTACAAACCGAGCTGCAAAACTCCCTGACGGAGGCCATGGCCCCTGCAGAAGGACCTCGTCCGATCCCGCCCCAAACTGTGCTTCATATACAGCAAGACAGTCCCAAATGGGCTTAACCTCAGGTCCTGAACTTTTTTTGGATGGCTAGCGTAGTTGCTCCCCAGAGATTTTGTAAATTGAATTTATCACTTGCAATCTTCTGGTCTCGCTTCTCGATACAATTCAACCCCTGCACTGCGGAACCCGAAGACTTGAACAGCTCGAGCTCGTAACCAACAACCAGATGACCTACAACCGCCAAAGCGCCCCAACCCTACAGCTCCAAGGCCCTGAAATCCTGAAGGCTACGTCATAAGCAATGTAGACCCATCACGCAAGAGCTTGGAAACCCCTAAAGCAACTGTCATCACCCACCTATCTTGCCATGAGCAGAAGAGCAGCACGCTAACGAAGCGGCCTAAATGGTCGGTGTAGTTGAGAAGGACGCGGAAAACAGAATGCATAATGAAATGGAATCTGGACTGAGAAAGCCGGCTATGTAGGATGAGTTGCCATTATTTTTACCCTGTAGAAGGTTATGCATTATACTACAGTTATTTGAAGATTAAGAGCCTGACGAGATGTCAAAGTTAAAGTTTCGCTTCAGTGTTGAAGGTTTGGCCATGGTTGTTGAATATTAGGGATGAGGGTCTATGTTCAAGGGGTCTAAGGATTTGGGGGGCTTACTATTACATGTATGCATTCATTCATGCCCTGCTAAGCACCAGTAAGTCAACCCTTACCGGCAACCCTAAAGGCGAGATTACAGCCGGAGCCTGAGAGACTGAGATCGAAGCCCCCTAGACCTACCTCTTCTTAGCAAGGAATGAAGGAAAGGATCGTAATAGTTGTACTCCCGAATGATACGGTAGTTTGCATTTTCTTTCCAGATTCTTCCATTTTCCTGCCAGCGAGAGGTACCCTAAACCCCACACCCCCAACCCTAAATCCTACACGTTTCCCCAAATCCCCATGCCATCCTTTCCAAGGTTGAAGGACACGGATCCACGGGCCGCGCTGTTCGCAGCGAGGCTACTGGCCCACTACCCAGAGCGCCGCTGGGCAGGTAAAGACTTGACTCTTTTCGCCAGGGAAAGAAAGAATGGAAAAGGAAATGGACACTACCATTTAGGGTTTAGAGGCTAGGGCCTGTTAGGGTGTGGAGTAGGATTGGAAGAATGGAGGAGAAAATGGAAATTTCCATTCAGGGTTTAGGGGGTAGGGAATGGAGGAATGGAGAAGAAAATGGAAACTGGTATATTATTGACGGTTCCATATGAACCCTAAGCCCCAAGAAGGCCAGTCCTTCATTCTTAGCTGACCAGAGGTAAGAGACAGGCCCAGGTGTTGAGACAGTAGGGGTCAGGGAGTAGTGTAAAAGCGTTACCTGAAACCCAAAAGTTCACTACCTGTGAGGGTTCAGGTAATGTGTAGGGATTAGGGTTCAGGGTTGAGGATGTAGGGATTTGGGGGGTTTAGTTTGAGGATGATCGTTCTCCAAATGGGGGTTTCCCAAAATGAGGGGCACCTTCATTGGCGGTTCCCATAGTAAGGACTGTAGTATTTTGGTGTCTACATTGGGATCCCCTTATTTGGGTAAGCTACCAAATACAGCTTTGCAGCTGCGTTTGACATGTGTTTTTCCAAGGCTGAGGGCCTCTCTTTTGGGAGTCCCTCTGATGGAGAGTTATGGTATTTTGTGGTCAAAATTGGGTTTGGGGGGTTCAGGCCCTGAACTTCAGGGTGCAGGATTTGCAGCTTGGAGTGAAGCGTTGCAGTGGGATTCAAATGGATACTGCAAGATTTCAGGGCTGCAACGAGGCGTGCAGAAGCTATGTCAAGATCCATGGGAAGAGTTCCCTAAGCACCGAACGGTACAACCTGCATTCATTTGGCTGCAGGAGGGTTTCAGGTTAAAAACAAGGCTTGGGTCGCAGGGCTGCGATCCATCGCAAGCTTTCGGGATCAGAACCCTAACCCTAAGACCTATTCCCAGTACATCTTCAACTTAAACCCTAAAGCCCCTAAAGCCTAAACCCTGATCCGATTGGCGATGCTTTGAATCTTTGCGTATCGGTGTCTTTGGCTCACGGCGCAGCAAAGAGATTTCAGTACGCGTCGCAAGAACAGCAGGGGATCTACAGACAGCGGCTGTCTTGAGTTCTGAGATTTGTGCTGAGAGTTTCTAGTAAAGGATTTTAGTTACTCTAGGCCTTTTATCTGTCATATGATTATCATGGAGAGTGATTAGGGGGATAGGATCATTGAATTCCCCTTATGATCATCTATTCATTGTGCCGACCTGTCCATGTATGATCATCACCGGAAGTTTGGCTAATTCCTTCCCGTGAATACTGACCCCCCCACCGCCCCGCAACTCCAAGAATAAACTCAGGTTCGGGGATTCAGTATTCCGGGATGGTGATTACTCCCTCAACCTAACCCTAGACCCTAAATCCACCAGTTTAGGGAATTTAATCCTTGGACCTAGAACCTTAAATCCAAGACCTATTGCGTACGGAAGGCCTTGGGCGCTGTCTACTGGTGGATGCCCCCGCCATCTTTGGCGGGACGCTACAGGGCAGGTTTCAAGATATAGAGGGTTTCGGGTTTAGTGTTTAGGCTCTGGGGTTTAGGGGTTCAGTTTAGGGTTTATAGTTCGACCCAATACTAGATAAATCCCGTAAACCCTAAACTCTAAACCCCTGGAACAAACAAAGCCGCCCTTATTCGACATAGATTACTTTTTGGGGGATTCAGGTAGTGGCTTTTGCTACCAAAAATTGTAAGGTTTACGGCTTCTGCACCGGGTTTTCGTCTTCAAAGCTTAGCTGTGACCCCAATTACCCACTGTTTCATGGGTGATACCTACACATGAGGGGGCCTTTGCTACTAAGCTGCAGGTAAGTGGGGGTACATGTAAGAGCTTTGAATTAGGGTTCACCTGGTCGGAGGAAGCTCATTGCCTCTTCTAGCTTAGGGTTTAGGATTTAGGGTTTAGGATGTAGGGTTTAGGGTTTAGGATTTAGGGATTAGGGTCTAGGGGTAAGGAATATCTACTAAAATTTGCATACTGCTCCCACTCAGTAGTTGGACATTAAATGTAACATGTTTTATGAAGCCCTTTGTCGTATTTTTGATTTTTACTGGGTGGGAGCTGTGTAACAGCAAGCACAGTGGCAAAGTGGTGGGGGCAGTATCCAACTTGAGTTATGCAAGCGGTCTTGGTGTCATTCGGTGTGTACTCCTTTCTTAAAGGGTATTAGGCTCCTTGTGCGTCTTGTTAACAAAGCCTACGGTTCAGGGCTCGTGCAGTTGGAGTTTAGTTTAGAGCTTAAGTGTTGGTTTTGTGTTTCGGACCGTCTTTGCAGTATTTTTCAGATTTTGTGGCAGTGCTGCCAGGGACGAAGGTCCGAGTGTCGAGCTTAGGGTTGATGAGTTTGAGGTTTAGGGTTTAGGACTTAGGGGTTTAGTCTTTAGCGGGTTCCCCTTGATTCTGGGTCCAAAGCAAAGCACCGCTTGAGTAGGAGGGTACCATGTAGGGACCTTACGTAAGTCTTAGATCCCCTTGCATGATTCCCAATGGTACCTGCATATCCTCTGTATACCTCATGGAAACTCCCCCCGTTGCAAGCTCCTCTCCTGCAGTGGGTCCTATAAAAGGTGATTTCTTAGGGGAATTTTCGCTCCCTACATTAACCCAAACCCCCGCTTAATAAACCCCCTCCCCTTAATAGGGATTACAATAGGGATCCGTCTATTGAGGCCCTTGAAAAGAGGGGGTTTATTAATCATGGGTCTACATTACCTTCCATACCTGCCCCAAACCCCACCCTAGACCCCAAACAGACTAGTTTGTCGATGGGGCGGATTCAAGATCTCCTGCTGTTCTGAAGGGAGCCTGAAATGTGATAGTATTGGTAGCCCTACTGTAACTGTGCTAGGGGATCATGTGGGGTAGTTTTGGCAACGGCTACTTCTTCCACTTAGTCTATGGGTCATTGTCGGGGATTTGTTTTGGATTTTCTTACCTGATCAAATCAGAGTGAAACAGTCGAACCAGAACATTAGACATTATCCCTGAAAAGGAAGCAAATTTATTAGGTTTGGGAATGCCACCAGGCGATCCTGACGCAGGCCCCGGGAACACCACAGAGTTTCGTGCTTAATTTAGGGCTTCCCTCAAACCGTTAAAGTGTGAATTGACTAGTAGTTTCCAAAATTGTGGGGAGCCCGATGTACATCCTTGGATAATCCCTTTCACAAGAACCCCAACTGAAAGGGATTCCTGATTCCTGTAAACCCGAAAATTGAAAAGCTATGGCTCCTTAGACTCAGTTCCTGTCTTCCTGCCCACGAGAGGACATGGTCGGCCGTGAGCCGTATCCTGAATCAGACGACCTCCAGCAAGCAACGCTCCCAGATGCTTATTCGGGGAAGTTATACCAGGCTGTTAAGGGACCTTTTGCTGGGTTATGTATGGACGTATGGGAGCTATCGGACTTGTGTGCGGTTCAGGTTACCAGTAATGGAGAAGCACACAGAACAAAAATTGAGTGGAATCTGCGTTTACATGGTGGTTTTTAGGGCTCAGGCCTAGTAGGGAAAACCCAAGATATAACCAGGTAACATCCTGCAGTCTTTTAGCCGTGCTGTTACAGACCCTAAGCCAAAAACTATGCTCAAGTCAGGGGGGATGTGCCTGACGGCGTTATTGTTGCCCAAGTAGGAACAAGGGCCTATACTATATACGGATTATATCCCATATTCCCTACTAACCACCCAGAACTAAGCGAGTTGCAAGAGATCCCGGAAGAGGCGCGCATCACATCTTCGATGCGTGCTAAAGGTTCTTGGAGCAGATCCCAGGCTGAGGAACAGGCGGTAGGGTTTAGGGCTAAGGGTTTAGGGTTTAAGGGTTTAGGGCTTCCGGTTTAGGTTTAGGGTTTAAGCCTTAAGCCCCCAAACCTCAAACCCTACCTGTAACCCCAATGACCTACAGTTTTATGGGTTATACCTACTAATTAAGGGGTACTTACTACTAATCTGTAGGTTATTGGAGCCACAGGTAGACCCTAAACCCCAAACCCTACACCCCAAACCCTAAACCCTAAACTCCAAACCTGGAGCAGCCTGAACCCTAGGGTTTAAGGGCACAGTTGCGTCTGCAATTGGATCGCGGGAAGGAACTCTGGACAAGTTGCATCTGCGACTGGAGCAGACATCTGTTTGGGATCTCTCAAGCATGGGCTCTATCGGGTTTCAGGTTCAGGCTTTCAGGGTTTACGGAGTATAATGCCCATAAATTCTTGTACATCCTCCTTATTAGAAGCCTGAACCCTATAAACTCTCTATAACCCCTGTCCAAACAAAACCCTTTCCTAAGTTTTAAGCTTAGGATGGAGGGATGGTCTGGGAAAACGAGCTACATGGACCCCAAACTGGACACCAAATACACTCAACGAAACACAATATTCCAAATCCTACTTCACATATGCTTAGGGTTTGTAACTGTCTGGATGAATTTTATGCTGACATGCAGACAGCTACGGTATTGTAAAAATGTAGCATCAAAAGCAATTAGCGGCCAGAACTAGTTTGTTGCCGAGGTAGCCAGTACTTAATACTGACAAGAGTCAGGCTGACATTGTGGCAGCTCGACGGCAGCGGTCCGTAAACCTTCATCCCAAGACCCTCAAAACCCTAGACCTTTAGACATCCGTCCTACCTTTAGAGCCTGCGAGCCATAGTCGTGTCTCTGGCTTCTGAGGATTCAGTTTGTTCGGACAGACGACGGGTCCCTCCAGGCGATCCGTGATCCAAGAGACGGTGACGTCTAGGTCTATGTAATTCTACAGGGACCTTTTTAAAGGGATTACAGCGATGTACAGGGTCCCAAAGCTCAAGCCGTAAAGCCCTCACCTCTAACACGGTTCAGGGTTCAGGGCAACCCTAAGCCCTAAATCCTGAAAATCGAAACCCAAAACGCCTAACCCTAAGCCCCTAAACCCCTAAAGTGAGAAGATTGCAGCCATGTTCCAGGAGACCTCTCCTTTCTGTAGTCCCGCTCCTTTTGTGAAGGTCCATGAGTACTCCTACTCTACTTACAACAACACCCAACTGCAAGAGGGTGTATATAGGGTTTATGTACGGAATATGCATATAAACATATATATATATATGTATATAAATATATATAGATATATAATATACATATATGTATTATGTACCATATATGGTCAGGCGTTCTGGCATCGTTTCCGGCCCACCCCCCCAACCCAAGTGCCCAATGCTACAGTCTGGGAGGGGGCGGGGTGGGGGTGAGGGCCCATGAACGTGCGGAATCTCGGTGACTGTCGTCGTTTTTAGCCCTTGGCAATCTCAGAAGTGCCAAAAGTCACAGGGAGTGGGTGACTGGAAGGCGCCATCTTCGTGACTGTCCTCACTTTTGGAGTCTGAGTCTGTGTAAAAGATTCTAAGCATGCCGACAGTTACAGATATGGGCCAGTTTGGGGCACGATCCTTGGGGCTGTGGTAGGTTTTGGTATTTGAATGTCTAATATTTCACCATGAATAGCTTATGTGTCCTCCTCCTGAAAACCTCAGAAACACTGCATAGGCTGCATCGGATCACAATCCATCTCTATGTCTAGGCATCTATAGATAATCCTATTTAATCCATGCGTTTAGCTTCTCTCATGCACATACCATGTAAACTTACAGTGAGACGCCCCACCCACCCACACCCACACGAGCGAGGGGAAGACCTCAAGTCATGTCTCTTCATCACAACCAACCCCAACCACACCCACAGGGGGAGGGGAGGCAACCACAGCCACCCACAATGGAGGGGAAAGGAAGGAGGCCTAGACCATGGGTTGGGGGGTGGTGGGCCAGCAAGAGCACATGACCATATATATGTATATGTATAGGGATGTAGAGGGGTATGTAGGCTTCAGGGCAGTCCACTTTTGGGGTTCAGTCACACAAGTTGGGCCGGTAGTTATTGGTGATGGTCGTGAACCCACCAACTGGCACTCCAAAGCTCAGTGGTATAGTCGTCTAGGGTGTGGGGTTTAGATTTTTAGGGTTGTGCGTTCGCGGCGGGTTTCCCAAAACTTGGGCTCATATATAGGGTAAGAAACGGATTTGTTGGGTTGAGGATTTCATGAGTTTCCGTATAAGAAGGGTTACAGTTTGCGGGTCTATATGGGTCCCTGGAAACCACCAGAGGCTTAAGCAGGGTGGAAGGGGTTTGGGGCGGGATTTAGGGCTCTGTTCCCCCTGAATCTCTAGACCTTCAGCCCTAAACCCTAAATGCCTGAACCCCAGAAGCCCTGAACTCTAAACCCTAAAGCGCCTGCCCTTACCCTGACACTTTGAGGAAGGCATGTTACTGCGTATCTTACAAGCCACGAGTTGAAAGGACCCCTCTGTCCTTGAACCCCAAACGGTACACCTAAACCCTGAACCCTAAAACTCCGCCGCTGAACCCTAAGCCGAAACCCTGCGCCCTAAATCCAAACCCTCAAGCCCTGAACCCTGCGACTAGTATTATTCTATACCTCCATACGTATAGCATCTTAAGGAAACCTGAAACCTCAAAGCGCTGAGCCCTCAACCCCAACCTCTAAAACCAGTTCTAGGGTTTAATGAGGGTTTTGGGCTTCAAAACCCTAATCCGTACATCCTCAGCTTTCAACCCAGAAGCCTGCATCCTAAGCCTTATAGGAAAACAAAACCCTGAGCCCAATCTTGATGAAACCAGCACCGTGAGCTCAAACCCGAAATGCCTTAAACCACAGTGGTAACTTCAGCTCTCCAAAAGTTGGGGGGTGTCGTTTTGGCAGTACCTTTAGCAAAGATATGTGTTGTTTGTTGGCGCTCCCGGGTATGGAAACCTTGCAACCCTCAATCCTGCAAGTGGAGTGTTTCAAAAGAAGAGTCATGACATAATCCCTAATCAGGACCGTTGATAATCCCAAAGCATCCCCAGGAACCCAAAACCCTAAATCCTAAACCCAAAACCCTAAATCCTAAACCCAAAACCCTAAATCCTAAACCCAAAGCCCTAAATCCTAAGCTCCCCAAACCCTTAAATCCTAAAGCTTAAGCTCTGAACCCTAATTTTTGTATCCGTCAGGCCGACTTGAGGACTTGGGCACCAGAGGCTCACTCGTGATCCTAAGGATTTTAAGCTTTACAGTCTAGGGTTTAGTTGTTTAGGGGCTAGGGTTGGTTATAAAGGGTAAATATAGGGGTTATATAGGGATAATGGAAAAGAAAAATGGAAACTACTATAATGGATTATATAGGTTTTCAGGGTTTAGGGGTTTAGTTTAGGGCTTGCGGACGGACGTTGAAGGTTTAGGAGCTTAGGTTTTACGGTTCAGGGTTCCGGGTGAGGCTCAGATTCTGGGTAGAAAGTTTCGGCCATAGGGTTGTGAGGTTTTGGGGTTGGGGGAGGGTTGGGATTGAGGGGTTTAGGGCTCAGGCCCATAATCGCCTCAGGTTCCCTACACATCCTTCGGGTCCTGGAGCACCCCTGGATGTTTTGAGAGAAGCCTTAGCACATGGAGGTTTCTCAAAATCGGTGACCATGAGGTACCACGGGGTATATAGTGATCACGAATACAAAGACTGGAATGTTAAGGGCTGTTTTACTTGCCTTGGGGCGTCCACAATTAGTGGGCGCGACATATTCAACGCCAAAATGTACAATCTTTATTATAGGGCCCCCCGAATTGTTGGAAACCTAATTTCTTCTACAAATCCCTATCATCAAGACCTTTATATCTCCATTGAACACCTGTAACCCCCTGTCAAGGAGTTCTTATATCAGCCCTCAAATCTCACACCCAATTATCGTACCCCCAAACCCCAAACCCTAAACCCTTAACGCCCTAAACACCTAAGCCCTTCACCTTAAGCCCTAAGCCCGAGAACCTAAACCTTTGGCAGGCTTTGGGCACATGGCTGCAGGCTGAGATTGCCGACAACCGGCGCGATGCCACGCAGGTGCGGTGTGCACAAGGCTTTACAGCTGAGAGGGTGCCCCGCTCAAAGGGCCCCTATAGAGGAATGCATAGGCATTTTGGCCTTCCAGGATCTATTTTTTGGGATCTTTTTCGGTACTTCTAACATTGTGTTGTTGTCCCAGATGATGTGGTATGCATAGATAATCCCCCTAAGCCCTTTTCTTTCCCAGCTGATTCTCCATTATTGGGGAAATACCCCTACACATCTGGTATGCGTAGGCTACGCACATTAGTCAAGGAATCTTTTTCTCTCAGTGCTAATCTCTAGGCACGGATGGTTCACTGCCCCTACACTGACCCTTTTCCAGGAGGGCCGCAAAAGCTATTGGCTACGACCGTCACGAGGTGAGCAGCACGACCCGCCGCATGGCCGTGAATATGATTTTAATAGGTTCCTGATTTGTTTGTGCGGGTGGTGTGGGCTCAGTTCTGATTTCAGTAGGTTCCTAATTATATCTTTGCGGGGTGGTTTAAATATGATTTCAGTAGGTTCCTGATTTAATTCTAGCGAGGGTTGGCTTATCTTGAATCTGTTATTCTCGCCGGTACAAGAAGTCATGGCCCTTTGCCCTTTTTAGTGCTTTCGGGTTTAGGGTTGATGGTTTCGAGGGGTCGTCTAGGATATACACAGTCTATATATTAGGCATAATATAGGGACCCCAGGATTAAGGG
>CAJNIZ010043023.1:32637-49162 GCA_905231905.1 Symbiodinium pilosum
CCCTGAACCTTAAACCCTGAACTCCAAACCCTTAACCCCACACCCTCAACCCCACGCCCTCAACCCAGCCCAAGGCGCGCCTGCGAGGAATTCCTGGCCTCGCCTGAGTTTGCACTGACGCTGACAGCTCGGCTGCAGGCGGGGTTTCCGCGCTTCTGGGGTTTCGGGTCTAGGGTTTAAGGTTTAGGGTTAAGGGTTCAGGATTTAGGGTTTAGGATTAAGGGTTTAAGGTTTAGAGTTTAGGGGGCTAGAGTTCTGTGGTGAATCGTCTAGGGTTTCGAGTTTTAGGTGCGTGGGTTCACAGGTTTGAGATAAGGGTCTAGAGTCTCTCAGACTTGGGCGGTTCAATGCCTAATATCTGAGAAGTCCCGAAACCCTTGCCCCTAACCCTAAACCCTACACCTTGAGCATTCTGATGCAAATCCATTTGTGGGCTCGAAGGCCCCAAGTCCTGAAGGGCGGACCTCCAAGATTCAAGAAGCTCATTCGGGTTTAGGGTCTAGGGTTCGCGGTTTAGCGTTTAGGAATTTCCAAATTCTGAAATCCTACATCCCTGAACCGTACATTTTTCAGATCAAAAACCCAAACTCTGCAGAACTTCTAAGTTTTTAGAATTCCCTCAGTATAAGCCTCTCCAAACAGGTCCGCGAAGAGCACCCGGATCCATCACCGGTGTCAGATGTGGTCGAGGAGGCTAGGCTTTAGGGTCGAGGGTTGAGGCTTTAGGTTTTAGGGTTGAATGTTTAGCGTATATTCGGGCCATGAGACGTGTTCTACTACAGTTCTAAGGGCAATGAGAACAGTCTACCACAGTTCTCACGACTATACAAAAATGATACAGCTAATTATTCAGGCTGCTCAATGGAAGGGTTTCTTGTTGGAAGGTTTTGGGTCCAGCGGTGAGGATTTAGGGAGATGGGCATTATTTTTTTAGTTTCGGGGTGATGGTAGGGGCACGAGTAGGATGTGAGGCTTCGGGATGACGGTTGCGGGTATAGGGCTGAGTGTGTATAGGCAATGGTTTCGGGTTGGGAAAACATTCAGGTTTTGGGCTTGGGCTTCGTGCCTGAGAGTTTGTTGTTCAGTGTATGGAATAGACGAAACAGATGGCTCTAGGTATTTTGTCAAGATTGATGGCTTAGAGTGTTCATGCAGGTTTCTGAAAAGATGTCACGGGCTTGTTCCGGGACTTATGCAAGAGCTATTGCGAGGTGGTTCCGGATTCCCCGTTGCTTTCTTTTTGTTATTGGATGGGTTTGGGTTTATTATGATTTGAATGTCTGTCACAAGGGAGCTTATTTAAGTATGGTGACGGCTCAAGGTTGAAACTTGAAATGAGCTATATGAGCACTGTTCTAAAAGTCCGCAACAGAGCATGCGGGAAAAAGTCATTCTGGCGAGGGTCCCAGGGTGTTCTGAAGAATTTCTAGATTTCTATTTGTACGAAGTGCGGCACTCCTTCCTTCGAACCATCCGGAATACCACTCTGAATACCGCCGCGCTGACCCTTAACAAAACCCTAAATCCTAAAGTCTAAGCTCTGGGTTTGGGGTACGGGTGGCTTTTCAATGGAGGCTAAACAGTTGAACCAGAAGGAAAGCTGGGCAGCATTTCGGGCTGGTCCAGGGAATGCCAAGGTTTCATGATTTCGGCCACCTTCGCCTCTTCCTTTCTCTTGGGAGGAAAGGGTTTAGGATTTGGGGTTTAGGGTTACGGATTTAGGGTTCAGGGTTTAGGGTTTAGGGTTTTATGTTTTAACTTTGAAGCGTGCACTTTGCTGTGCAAACCATCATGAGCTCGCCCGACCTCACCAGAAACAGTGCTTTGCACACAACATGGGCGCAAAGATGGCCTTCTTTGAGGCTGTTCAATACCGGGACCCGCACAGTGGGAAAAAGTACGGTCCAAAGCCCAAAGCATCGTGGAGCAGGCTCTTGTTTACATGCTTGTTCTTGGTGGTTAGTAGGGACTGAGGGAATATAAGTTTCCCTTATTCCCTACCAACCCCCAGTAAGACATTGGGGTTCAGGTAAATTACAGAGTCACCAGACGATAGGATGCGCAGTTTCTACGGGCTTTAGGTTGATCAGTGTTTCGGGGTTAGGGTTTAGGGTTTAGAGTTCTTAGGGTCATTTAGGGTCTTTCCAAGGGGTAGGAGTCTATGAATGTCCCCTTTTCAGGTTCTGCGTTCGTCCATGCCTTTTTAGAACCCTTTCTTGCGTACCACGATCCCCCAAAAGGCTAACTGTTGCTTAAGAAGTCAAGGTATGTATCAATGTAAGTAGTTATTCATGCAAGAAGTATTACGGATCCACTACCCCACTCCTCCTGAAGAAGTCTAATCCCTTAATCTGAAATCGCGGCACCCTGAACCCCAAATCCTGAACCCCCCCCTAATCCTCAAAACGCTTAGTTCCTAATCCCCCCCTAAACTCTAAAACTCCAAATCCCTCAATGCCCAGAAGGACCAGATCGAGGAGAAGATCCCGCTGGCCGAGGAGTTCGAGTCGAGAGCGCGAGGCTTCGGAAACTTTTTGTCTCAACAGGGATGGGTTAGACAATGGGTTCTCATCTTCATTTCAATAATCTCTGTGTAATCCCTATGACCTTATGAAGCCACAAAAAATGTTGTTTTTTAGGGACCCCAAGCCTCCCCCAGTTAAGGGTGGTTAGCAACTGGGCAAGTTGAAAGCACCCCAAATGGTGGGCTATAGGAGCTATAGTCTAAACTCATGAAAGGGAGTTTTAGGTGATCACATAGGGGAGTATTAAAGGTTATTTAAGAGGGAAATAGGAGTTTAGACTGTCGCTCATATAGAAGGTAGTTCCACATTTTCTCACAAATCCTGAGCCCTAAACCGAGGTTCTAGGAATGGAAAAGAAAATTGGGTCTAAGTCTTCTCAGGGCTGGCTACAATCCCCCAAGTTGAGCGTGGAAGCCCAACGAGAGCCCGACAAGGGCAACTTTCCTTTCAAAACGGGACGATGTCAGCTTTCATGATTTTGGGGTAGTCCTGCATTCCCTACGAACTACCCACAACCTACGGCTTCATCTTCGGTTCCCCACGTAACAACGGTAGAAAACAGTAGTTTTCATTTCTTTTTTATCCCCTCCTCACCCTGCATCTCTTTTAGTCTATAGTAGCCTCTTCGTATACAATTTAAGATAGAATCCTCATATTCCAGTCCTTCGTTGCCCACTGACCACCAATGTTTTTTGGTGGTTTCTGGCCCGCGCCCGCGCGGGCGCATTGTGAAGACTTCTCAGGATATTTCTGGCCTGGGATTTTTGGGGCTTGGGGTCTATGGAGTACTTGTGACACGATTTGGGACTTAATATTTGCCTGGACCTATGGGACCCATTGTTCTTAGCTCATGTCTCACATTTGCGCCATGTGAGGCCCTAAAACTGGGTTCCGTAGGGTCCAAGTAGGGCTGAGGGTTTCAGCTCCAGCTTCAGACCCTAAGCCCAAAACCTAATGATATCTAGACTGTTTCAGTACTTGGGCTTTGTAGGCCTTAGGCTTGCAAGTTTGAACTACAAGATTTCGGAGTTTAGGGGTATTTAGGGTTTGGAGTTTGGTATGCAGCTTAGGTAGGACGCTGAACGGATAATGGGTTTTTATAGGGATAATGGAACATGGAAACGACTATAATGGGTCGTATAGGGGTTATATAGGGATAATGGAAAATGGAAATTACTAAAATGGGTTATATAGGGGTTGTATAGAGATAATGGAACAATGGAAACTACTATAATGGGTTCTATATGGGTTATATAAGGGTACACGGGGTTATAGAGCTTTGTGGTGCATAGGGCAGCACTAATGTTGGGAAATGATTGCTTTATTCAGGACCAATTCAAACTAGGTCCGTATTAGGGATGGTTTCAAATTAGGGCCTTATCAGGGACGATTTCGAATTAGAGCATTATTCGCGACCATTTCAAATTAGGGCCTTATTAGGAGTACTTGCAAATTAGGGCCTTATGAGGGATTATTTCAAAATAGGGTCTTAAAAGGGTCTATTTCAAGTTAGGGCCGTGGAATATGCAACTGAAATTTGTGTATACAGATTCCTTTCTAAAACCATCGAAAAACAATAAAGATGTAGGAAACCAAGGAAATCTTTCATCGTTAAGAGTCGTGCTAGGACAGCCGCTAAATCAGAGGATCCGAGCCGCAATTCACTTTAGTCTTGGCCCCTTTAAAAAGTAGTCTTCGTTAAATCAGAGGATCCGAGCCGCAATTAACTTTGGTCTTGGCCCTTTGAAAAATGGTCTTGGGGGCAATATTTCAGAATTCGAATTTTTGCGAACCCATATTCAATATGAGGGGGGTATAATATTAGGGGAAGTGATTAATCCACCTGGGGCACCTGGCTTGCACGAGGGGTCCGCACGCTGCAATGATCTATTTGTAATGACAATGGCGTGGTAGCTTAGATTGTCACTGTTGATATTGAAGCCCATTATCCCCCTACCATCAACTCTCAAGCTTGTTGATTGGTGAATGTCGAAAGACATGCAGTGTCAGTGCAGGTATCATTGTGTCCATGTTGTGGCTTTACTCTACTACCTGGGTTGTCCGTATTCCCGCCCATGGTAAGCTGTGCACAAATGGTATGTGCAGTAGTATGACTCGCGTTACCGTGCACTGGATGTTTGCTTCAACCCTGCACAAGAGCTCATCTTTGCCGGTGTTTGGCTCAAGAACCAATCGTGGTTCTCATCATCAGCTACGAGCTATTTAACGCTACGTCCGTGTGAAGTAATTCTGTGGACTCCAGTGCGTGAATCGGAGGGCCATAAGCAACGCTGAGTGTGGAAAGGGTTCGTTGTTGACCCGTCGTAAGGAAGCCAGGTCCAGGAGTCCCGCCGCGGCCTGGGGGCCAGAGGGCCCGGACCCCCCTTTTTTCTCTGGAGGACAAAGCCAGGAAGCGGGTTGCGTCAGATTGATCAAGCTTTCGGAGAAAAAAGACAAGTGAGGGACAACTTGTTGACTCGCCCTCAGTTTGCCGTAGCCTGGAGGCCCGCTCAGTCGCCCGCCTGGGGTTCCTTCGCTTGGTCTCGCTGAGCGATCGACCAGCGCCCGCCTACCCCAAAAGACAAGTGAGAGGGGTGGCGCGGATTGCTTTAGGGTTTAGGGCTTGTAAGCGCACGTCCGATGATCAATCAGCCCCCTCTCCAACTCCGTTAATCGACTTCTCCAAGCCAATTGCCCAAGGATAAATTGATTTCCCGATGATAAACTCTATCGCCCGATGATAAATAAAATTCCCGATGATAAATGCTATCCATCAACTTTCCCGACGATAGAACTCATCATCGAAAATCAGATGTGTTACCCCGATGATAATCGACAAAGGGATCTCCAGGCTTGGGTCGACAAAGAACGTCTTCCAGCAGAGATCATGCCGCCTGCGCGAAGGATTCTTGCAACCTCACTTCCGCGTAGCTCTCATCCCGAAGGCACGCCGCCGTTGGGCTCTCGCACCTGTCAAGGCCGCCTTGCTTGCGTCGTCCATGCTCCTCTTAGCTTCTGCTCCAATGCAGCCAAGATCGTGCCTCGATCGTGCCTGGTGTCCTTACAGCTGCGCTTCACGTGGACACTTCTTACGTCTCAGAAACGCATGGTGAAGAGCGCCGTAACGAACATGCTCTCAGAACCCCTTAGAACACGGGCATCATGTTGTACTCTGCCAGCAAGTGGCTGCCGGGCCATCAGAAGCAGTGTCCACAACAAGCAACGCATCCAGTGAGACCAGCAGACGTCGAGCAGCGCGTGCTCCATCCGGACAATGCAGACAAGACTGCCAGGCCAGCGTTTGACCAGACTCCTGCCTGGCAGTGTGCAGCACCGCTGCACTCCAGCCATCAGTCTGAGTAGCCACGGACGCCGTCTGGATCCATGCAAGATTCTCGCCCGGCGCTGACTTAACCTGCCGCGCAGCGGAACCTGGCCATGTTTCCAGTATAGCTGCGTGGCATCCACAGAGACCTCTCCAACTAGTGCCGTCGCATCTCCTGGCCACCTCTCATAGGGCCAGCGCTGGCTCGCCAGCGCTGGCTCGCCAGCCGCGAAATCTTCTGTGTGCAGGTCTACGAATAGCTCGATGAAACAAGGTGCTCGCTGCCAATGCGCGAGCAACTGAAGGACGACCCGCGATTCAGCCATCCCATAGCTGCTGACAGTTAGCCAACCCTGGCCGTCCATTCTCTGAACACGAGGACACAGAGCTTGCGCCAAGCCATCCAGCAGCTCCGGCTTCCTCACGATCTCGCCACTGCCAGGCCAGGTCCTCACCTCAGGCGCAAGTGCTGCAGAAGGTACACATGGTTACAGGTGTCAGACATGCTAAAAAAAGGTAAACTTGACACACACACACATGCTGAAGAAAGTAGACCCGGCAAAATAATAAATTTCGACAGCGAGTACATCCCGGCTGCAGTTGCTGAGGACGAGGCCACCCCAAATTGAAGCTGGCGTGTTTGAGCGCAGCGCCCAAACCAAGTTCTCCAGCAGCGCCGCCCTTGGGAGCTGGCCTCCTTGCGCTTTCACCGCCGGCATGCCAGCGGACTTGGCCACCTCAACGAGGGAGGGGCCAAAGTCGGAGACAGACTCAACCTCATGCTTAAATTTCAATGAAGGTACACAGAATAAAACATGTGCCTTCGACCGTGGCTGCGTCCTCGAATGGCAGACATGCCGAGAAGGTAAACTTGGACATTACACCTCAGACACACATGCTGAAGAAAAGTAGACCTGGCAAAATAATCTACTTCAACAGCGAGCACACCCCCCGCCGTGGCCTGGATCGAGCCATGCCTCTCGGCAAACATGCAGGAGCTCTGTCAACGGGCCAACGGGTTAACCGCGTTGCCACGCAGCTCGGCCAGAAAGACATCGGCCGCAGTTGCCGAGGATGAGGCCACCCCAGAAGCTGGCATGTTTGGACAGAGCGCCCGCGCCAAGTTGTCCAGCAACGCCGCGCTTGGGCGTGAGCCTTGCAATGTCGCCGCGCCGCGCCAGCGGCCTTGGCCACAGCAACCAGGGCGGGGCCAAAGTCGGAGACAGACTTCACCTCAAGCACAAATGCTGAAAAATGTACGCATACTAAAACAAGTGTCTTCGACAATGATTGCAGACCCAAAATGGCCCTGAGTTTGTCGAGCTCCTGTCGACAGAACTCAGAGGCTACGTCTGGGGGCTGCTGCTCCACCGTGGCGTGCAGCTCGGCAAGAAAGACAGGCGCCGCAGTCGCCGGCGACGAGCTGGCGGGCGACGGGGCCATGGCGTGATTGAACAAGTTGCCCAAACCTCATGCCCCCAAGCCCTGACAGTTTTCTGCCGCTGCTGAGTTTCGCTGTTCTGGTGACAAAGCTAGAGCATGACACTCCCAAAACTTACTTAGCCAGTAGAAGAACTTAAACATTTTTTGGGTCTCTATAATAATTAAAGTTCACACTTTTCTTCCCTTTTTATTGGGGAAGAGAGAAATCTTTCCACCTTTCCACTGAAGAAACTCCCCTTCGAGCCTGGGTCGCGGCCCTTGGCGATTCAAATGCCATCGCAAGCCCCGTAGTTCAAAGCTACGAAGCAAATAGAGGCAGTGTGGATTCTCTGGTGTACGTGGTGCGGTGTAAGAGTTCGGAGGAGACTCCATGCGCCAGCGCGCCCGCCCGCCCAAAACAGCGAGACAGTCGTTGGTTCCAAACACGATTCGCGGGACGCCCCATGCGGCAGCGCTCCCAGCCGAAAACAGCGAGAAGGTCGTCGTTTCCAATCAGAATTCTCAGGGCGCTCCACGCATCACTTCCAAACAGACAGGACATTCCACGCGCCAGCGCTGTTGCCCGCCCAAGACAGCGACAGAGCCATCGATTCCAAAGGGAATTCTAAGGACGCTCCACGTGCAAGCGCTGCCACCCGTCCAAAACAGAGCGAGAGGGTCGTCGATTCCGGAGAGAATTGTCAGGACCCTTCACGCGCCAGTGTTGCCACGCGACCAAAATAGCGAGTGAGTCGTCGATCCCAAAGAGAATTCTCAGGATGCTCCACGCACCACCGCCACCGCCCGGCCAAAACAGCGAGAGGGTCGTCGATTCCAAAACGTTTTCTCAGGACGCTCCACGCGCCAGCGCCGCCACCTGCGTGAGACGGTCGTTGATTCCAAACAGAATTCTCAGGATGTGCGAGAGGGTTGTCGATTCCAAACAGAATTCTCAGGACACTCCACGTGCCAGCGCTCGCGAGACGGCTGTTGATTCCGAACAGAATACGCAGGACGCTTCACGCGCCAGCGCTGGCGCCCGCCGAAAACAGCAAGAAGGTTCGCCGGCGACGTTGAAAATTCGCACGGGGCCACAGCGAGAGCTTTTCGACACGCACGATCCGCGCAGAGCCCCGCAGAGGATTAGCCACCTTAAAATTCGCACGGTGCCACAGCGAGAACACCTCGACACGCAGCAAACCCGCAGAGGGTTGCATCCCGCTAAACCTACCCCAGGCTAAACCTACCCCAGGCTAAGACATGAGAGGAACTAGAATAGAAGAGTGTACGTGGGGTGTGTCAGCGGTGTGAGTGCTGCGGTGTGGTGTATGTAAGCCGTGAAGGTGCTGTGGTGTGGTGTGTGAGCGGTGTAGGTGCTGTCGTGCGGTATAGGTGCCCGGTGTAGCTACGTGGTGTAGGTGAGCGTTGTAGCTGCTGTGGTGTGTAGGTCAGCGGTGTAGGTGCTGGCTATAATGTGGTGTATGTGAGCGGTGTAGGAGTTGTGGTGTGTGCAAGGCATCCGTTTGTTGACGAGGAACCCTTCGCGGTGTTTTGGGAAAAACACAAACCCACAATCTAAACCTTCCGCTGGCTATCTCTGCATACTTTTCATTGTATTTTATGACAATTTGCGAAACCTTTTCTTAGACTCATGGATAACTGTGTCTTTTCATGCCCTTTCATATGTATATATATATAAATATATCTGTAGGGGCCCCTCTCTCAGCGCTGTTTAAGCCTTCGCGTCATCACTGCACTGTCCTGTGGCAGGGAGGCCGTGTCGTGCTTGTCGCTTACACACCCTGTGGTTGGAGCAAGCTGTCCTTCCCAGACCAACAGCTCTTGAGGGATGCGGGCTCCACATGTTTCACCCTCAAGGCGGTGTCGTGTGTGCTACCTCCTCCCCTGCAGGGTTGAATTGAGGCCGGCAATAAGGCCCAGGAGCTTCCTGAAGGTGGGGATTGAAGAAATCCGGTGTTCAGCCCCTCATGTACAGTCATGTCAGGACAGTCATGTTACATACCAAGGGGATGTACATTCTGAATTGGCTCAAGACAAAAAGAGGCCTGCGTGATCTTGCGCTGCTTTCTTGTTTTGTCTTGTTAGCACACTACTTTGCGGTATAGCATTGGTTCAATATGATGTCCCGTTTGTCATTTGTAAGTTTGGATTACAGGTCATAGCACCGTGTGAAAATTCAATTTAACCCAGCACGTGAGTTTTAGGCGCTCCGCAGGGGAGTGCAATGGCCCGGCCATGGCCGTTAACCCGCGCAGCGCTGCTGGTGAAAAGTAGCGCGTTTTGGCTGAGGGTGTAGGGCTTAGCATAGTTCAGGTTAGCCGGGTTGTTGCAGGACATGGCTTCTAGATTGAAGGGGCGGCGCATGGGGGTTTGCACAACTTAGTGGTCTGTTGTTGGTAGTCTTCGCAGTAGGGATCATAGCATATTGTACATGAGAAGGAATCATGCTAGGAAACATCCATGTAAGTCAAGCAGCTTTTGTAGTGAAGCTTATACCCTAAACGTGTTAAGGTTGAGGGACTTGGATCTGCCGCGAAGGTTTTAAGTTGAAAGGTTCCTTTGTTTGGTGGGGCTTTTCGCACTTGGCCAAGACCCACATACCGGACTCCGCAACAGGGACCCCTGTTTTTCGCACCCAAAACCATAAACCCGAAACCCCCATATCTTTGAAGCCCTGAGTGCTTGACCTGAAGCTCATAAACTTTCGCGCCATGAGCTGACGTATCGCAGCTTAGCAAGGGTAGGCTAGAACATAATTTTGATGTTTATTCGGATGTACGCCCGCAGCGCTGTTGAGAGCGCTTTGCTTGCGAGGTTCTTTGCTTTTCAGGTCTACATGTGAAAATCAGGCTAGGTCTGCGGGATTTGGGGTTTGGGTGTCCGGTGTTGAGGGTGCGGCCGCTTATCCGAGTTCTTGAAAAGCCTCCACGATCCGTTTGTGATGCCTGTGGCCCTGGGTCTGGGTTTCCTAAAGGCACCTTACTACGAAAACTTTCCAAAAGAAGCTGCTCATGTACCCCTTGGAATTAATTCAGGGAACTTATGGGGCGCATAGTGCACGGAAGGTGGATGGGAGATCCTACTTTTAAGGATATATATATATATATACGCCTTAAATGCCCCCTTGTAAGCCCAAAGCCTTGAACCTCAAGTTGAGCTTGGCATCTTGAAGATGTCAGGCGTGTTTACGCTGCTTCCCGTAGCGCTTTGTGCTGTATCGCTGCTCGCCACCAACCCTGCCGTGTCGCTGCTGCTTGGTGATATTGGGCTTACAGTTACAAAATACGTACTCATATGTTACACGTATAGTAGACCCCAGTATACATCCTTTGTAGGTCGCACATGTATTCCGGAGGTCCCGGATTTGGGGCTTAGGGTTCCAGTGATTATGGTTGAGGGTTTGGGGTTTAGATTTGAGGTTTTAAACGGATTGCTTGGTTTGTAGGTTTTCGTGGGTGTAAAAAGGTTTGACAACCGAAGCACGAGGCTATTCTAAGGTTTAGGATTTTGGGCCCATGTCGGGGGGAGGCACTGCATTCCTCTTTTTTACTTCTCCAAACAGAAGGTTTGTTTGTTAGTTTTAAATGTTCTAGGGACCTCATCCGACCTTACCCAGAATGGATGTGTTCTGAAAGAGCGAGGTCCCACGGGAGCCGCAATCTAAACTCCTTATAAGAGGGGATTTTATAAGGGATTACATCGGGGGATACTAGGAGTTTAGACTATTGCCCACATGGGCCTTATTTCAGATGCGGGCATTATTTCAGGCTGGTCAGGTTCGAGCATGGCAATTATTTTTGAGTGCCTTTGTTTTGTTGTTGGAAGGGCTATCTCTAGTATTTCTTTTTCCACACGGCCCCGAACAGCGTCATGCAATAGTTACCACAAGCATTGCATCAGGTGTCATCGTAGAAGACCGAAAGCCAAAAGCCTTGCCCACAGCCCTCCAGAATTGTTTACGGCCTTTCTCTAGGCCGTTTAATGTTTGTCAGGGAATAGGGGAATACAATCCCTTTTTAATGTATTCCCTTATTCCTTATTAGCCCGGAGTAGGAAGAGAGTCTGCGCAGAATCCCTTCCGCTGGTTTGTATAGAAAACGAGAACTACGCCCCACTAAATCCCCGGATCTGATCCATTATGCTTTGGGGTTAAGGGTTTCAGGTGTGTAAGGTGAGATGTTCCAACACATTGTGACACTGCTGCAAATCTCTGAATCTCACAGCCCTCCATTACACCTCGTGACCACTTGCGAAGAACCGGCATCTGCTGGCCATAGGGCCCGTTCGCGGACCAACTCCCAGACACCACGCGCTTGAGAACGAACTTAGAGTTGAAGCACCTAATTGATGCTCCATCCTGCACCTTTGACCCTGTTGTCACCCTCAACCCTTAACCCAGGCTCTTCTTTGTGGCAGCGGCGGTCTGCCGTGCGGTAGGCATCAAAGAGGAGTGCGCAAAGGCTTCCTTGCAAACCTAGACCCTAAACCCCAAGCCCTAAAGCCGCTTGGAAACCTGCAAAGCTGGGCATATTGCAACGGCCTCGACTGACTTCATCCCAAATGGTGGCTTATATAGAAATTTGGTAGTTTCGGTTTACGGTTTAGGGTTAAGGGGTTGGTGCTTAGTTTCAACAAATAGCGGGGCCCCCATGTAGACCATAAGATATTGTTTTTCCTGGGAATCCCCAGAAACGGATCCCAGTTGTCTCAAATGAGCTTTTAATTCAGTGTCCAACGGACTGTCACATGACCAGCCTCAATTCGAAACCGGGTTTTTGATATTAGGATTTGAATGACCTGTCGGTCCTTATAGTTGCCACTACGTGTAATTCTGCCGTTGAGCATGCCCTAAACCTAAACCCTCAACCGCCTCTGTGTTAGGGAGGGGATGCCCTATATGCATGGCCGACCGGGGTTTAGGGTTTACAGGCTTAAAAGGAGGTTTGCGAAAGGAGCTGATATGCTGTCCAGCTTACATAGGTATGTGAATTCTCAGGGTTCTCTTGAGGATAAAGCTGCCTGCCATTGATTCCCGTCAAACATGACCCCGAACCCTAAGCCCGATAGACCCTCAGCATGACCGCTGCTTTCTCGACGTCACACTGGCTCCTGTAGATTGTCAGCCGCTGAGGGTCCAAATGCCCAACGATTATGTTCAAAATTGTTGTCGTCCCTCCACAGGTCTCTTCGATGTTGGGGGCTTGTAGTATACTGGGGGCCGCGGGGAAGACTGCTATTTTGACAGCTTACCGCATACTTTCAAAAAACGTTCGCTATGATTACTAGTGCACAAATCCCATCTACCCAACCTTTAGCACCTATAAAGGGGTTACTAATTGAGTGAGATTGCATCCTCCTTTTGATTCTACTGTTTGGCAAGAGGAATGTAATTTCACTTGGTCTAACACGCGAAACCCCAAACTCTAAACCCTCAACCCTCAACCCTAAACCCTTTATTGGTGCGACCTTTGGGAGTTGGTGCTGTTGCAGGGTACTTGGGCTCATCGACCCTAAGCCCTAGTCCCATAGTGCCCCCTAAGTAGATTGAATATGGCCTTGGCTATGTTACTATAAGATCCCCTTATACCCCATATTCTATCTACTTAAGGGGAACTATAAACCCAGGAGGACTTAGAGCCAGATTGAAATGGGGACCCAGGGGTGCCCAAACTACCTTCCAAATTCAACGACCTCAACCGACCACCCCACACGGTGGGGTTCAGGGACACACGTCACAACATGGCTTGGTTTCAGGTTCTGAAGATATGATGACATCGCCAGACCCTAAACCCTAAACCCGCAAAACCGGCACAGGTCCCTAAACTCTAAATCCTAGCCTTTACCTGGACTCTAGGGTTTGGGGTTTAGGGCCCTAAGCCCACCTGTTTAGGGTTATGCCCTCCTCATACATGGATTCTATTTGCCTAAGCCCAAAAACTGCATCCTGAATTTTTCAACATCGACTTCGAACCCTAACACGACAACAGAAGCTCTCCCACTCCAAACGAACCACATAGATGGTTGTCAAAATTATGGTCCCTTTTTGGATCCCTAGGATAATACGGCACCTAATATTTTTAGGGTACCCAAAAAGGGACCATGATTTTGACAACCACCCACATGTCAAATCCGTGGCAGGCATTGACCTTGCCACCAGAAGAGGCCAGCGAGATTGAGCCGGACAGCCCGAAGCAAGAGGCGCGCAGAGCTAAGACTGGGGTATGTGGGTAGTTCCCAAAATTAGGGGTACCATTTTGGGGATCCCCATAGTAAGGATTATAGTATATTGGGGTCTATATTGGGGTCCCCCTATTTAGGGAAACTACCATATGAGCCACAACTCCTTGAAGGTGGTCATATGGAGATTATATAGAGGAGTATTATCGGGTATATTAAGGGGGATACCAGGAGTTTAGACTATGGCTCATATATTGTTTAGGACCGTAAGTTCAGTCACAATATTGGGGGTTTAGGGTTGAGGATGGAAGGCCTCTTACCTATGCTGGGGATGGGCTGCAGGGATATATATATATATATATATAGGGGAGGTTGAGGGCCCTAATCCCCAAACCCTCAACTCTAAACCCTAAACTCTCAACCCTAAATCCCTAAACCCTAAACCGTAAGAGTCAGAGCCTTCAGGGAATGATCTTCAGACTGAAGTTCAGCAGCACATTACGCAAAGAAAGGTGAATATGGGCATCCTTCGTGCCTTTCCGGGGGATGTAGGGGTTATGTTTGGTACATGAGCCACAGACCAAATTTAGGCTGGGGGGGACCTATTGGGGACTAAATAAGATTTTGGGGGGGACCTATTAAGGGATATACTACAAATTTAGTCCAGAATTCACATAGGGTTCAGGGTTTATTTAGGCTTTAAGGTTTAGGGTGAATGCGTAGGGGTTTATAGGGTTTGGGGTTTCCGCGGTACAGGGCGTAAGGCCCTACGTGGAGGTCTACGAGTAACTTTGACCCACTAACAAGTGGAGTTACAAATTACGTGCAAACATATTCGGTGATTCAGATGGCTTTACTCAGTACAGTTTGCAGCGGATTATAAGCATCCATTGACCTCCCTTGCATGTCGGCATTTGTTCTGAGGTAGTTTTCATTCGGTGGTGAGCTACCATTTGCTAGAAGCCCTGTGTACCCACATATGTTCACATAGCTCCCATAGTCCCCATGCAGCGACGGCTCATATAAACTACCCACGTGGGTTACTTTCCCCTGCAAGGTCCTAACATGTCTGCTAAAGCAGTTGAATCATAATCACTTCCTGCCGTCATGAGATCACTTGCCCTGAATCATGAACACCCACCCCATAATAAACAACACTCTCCCCAATGTATTCTGGTGCTATATGGATGGGGGGTTTTAGTAGGAGGTGGGGGTGAAGATTGTTATTAAGGGAGGGGATTAAGCCAACTCCATTGCCTAATTACAGCTATGTGTCAATTCATTTCTAGAACCCCAGCCCTAAACCCTAAATCCTGACGATGTGTGCCGTTGTACTGTTTGCGGACAAGATTCGGAAATCCATGTCGGCCACCCGCGTAGTGTAGAGGCCTGAATAATGATGAGTTATAGTCTAAGCTCCTAAAAGGCAATTGTGCAGGGGATTATTTAGGGGACTATCATAGGGGCTTAACAAGGGGGATACCAGGAATTTAGACTATTCCCCTGATCAATATCATGCTCCTAGATGCCTTGTATGACTATGGCATAGTGTACCCCAAAAAGACTTCAGAAACTGGTAACTGTTGAGGTCCCTGCATTACACCATTCCCCCATACGTCCAATATGATCCCAGTTCTTCTTTCACTTTCCATGTCCTTTTCCAGTTCATTCTTCGTAGTGGGTAGTTATTGTTTATTTGCATCAGGACACTTCAAAAGCGGCCCATAGTTCCTGGTACCTTCCCGTTATCGTCGTCCAGCGTGTAGGGCGCAAGGCTTTGGGCTACGGGTCTAATGTGGTGCTTACCTGGACCCCAAGAGTAGGTAAAATAATAGCCCAAAACGCCTAAATCTAGCCCAAAAGGCCATTATTCTACATACTTTTGGGGTTCAGGTAGGGTTCACCTTTGAGCTGAATCATGGTCAAAGGAGCCAGAACTCCAAGGCATGGAGGCCCTGCAGGCCTGATTCCTACAGATGCCACTACAACGCCTGGACCTCTGAAATCTTTACTCCCAAGCCTTATGAACCATCTAATCTGGTAAGATCTGCGCAAATGAGCACTCCTCCGATACCCGTGACAGTGCTATGAAACTCCTAAGGCCACAGGCAGCAAGTAAAACAAAATTAGCAACCAAAAGCCCGTTATTCCTAGCACGAAGCATGAAAACTCTATACCCTCAGACCTTCACTCCGGAGCCCTCTGCCAGAAACTCTACACTACTGACGCTTTAGGGTTTTCAATTGAGGCTTTGGTGTTCAGGGTTGAGGGTTTAAGGTGGTTAGCGGGGAGTGGAGGTATGGAGCCCTATCATGGTCTCTGTAAACTTTCTGACGTTGGCCCCTGTACTGTAACCACACCCTTCGTTCCTACTAACCGCCTCCGCATAGACTCCACCGTAAACCTTAAACCCGAGCCTTAAAACGTACCTAAACCTTAAGACCTAAACATTAACCCAAACCCTAAACCCTTAGCCGGAAACTCCCTCTATAACTCCTACAACATGCCCATATAATCCCTATAGAGCCCCAAATCTCACTCGTTCTTAGTAGGGAACATTTAATATAGTCCTAATAACCTCTATGCAATACATTCCGATAGTCCCAACTTCAAATAACCAGTGAGTAATAATACCCAAGCAGGAGGAGCCGCCGGAACCGCGCCGGCCGCAGGAGCCGCCCCGATGCTTCTCGGGTTGCTCGTGCTTCCAAGGCCTCTTAGGCTGATCGGTTAGCAAGGCATGACGGAATGGAAAAGAACATGGAAGCTACTTTCGGGGGGTCTAGGGTTAAGGGGTGGAAAAGAATGTGGAAGTTATTTTTTCAGGATTTAGAGTTATCTAGGGGTTAGGGGAAGGGAAAAGAGAATTGAAATCTTCTGTTTCTTAGGGATTGGAAAAGAAAATGCATCAGTGAGAGTTACATAGGGGCTTCTTGTTGTAATTTAGTAGAGTCCCTTATATAGTCCCTAACAAGGAACCCATGTCCTTTAATTATTTGGGGGAAATATAACCCTAAAGTCTTAGCTGAGGGCTCGACAACCGCCACGCAGAGCC